>JAQQSW010005401.1:0-14202 GCA_028646575.1 Pseudocheirus occidentalis | reverse complement strand
CCGAGGTGAAAGGAGGTGGTGTTTATTCGGTAGCGATCACATCCCGGAACAAGAGAGCAGTCCCTCTGTTTTTAAGGTACAATCCTGAGAATTTAAAAGGCCATTCATATTTCTCAGCAACTGGGCAGTATTGCAAAAATAATTTTTTTCCATTTTTTTTATACTGGCAATCTAGGTTTCCTAAAACTGTTAGAAATGGTTACAGGATACTGACTTTTATAAAATGTTTCTTATCTCTGTCAAACTACACAACATATCCATGAGCCTAATTCTACAGGGTCATTGAGAGCCGCCCCCCCCTTAGAGGGTTACCCCTATACAATTAAAATGTAACAGCAACAGGATACCAGAGTGTCATATCTGATTACCCCAATTACCCAAGGCTTCTTTTCTCTCTAAATCACTCTTCCACCAGCTTCAGTCACACAATTGTAAAATAATTGTGACTGAGCATTCCCTAGTAATGCCAATTATTTTACACCAGGCCTAATTCAGACAAGCCCAATAAGTTAGGTTTAGGACTGGAAAAAATTAATGGACAATAAAATTCAATAAAACAATTATTGTTATAACAAAGAATTAAATGCACATAATTAATAAATAGAAGAAGAAAGATGCTCCTCGCCTCTATCACTATATTCATCAGGGTTGCAAGGGTCAGAAAGACGTCTCTTTTGGAAGTGGGAATTCTGTCAGATTACAAGAATATTAGTTTTCAAAAGGTTTCAGCTTATTTAGATTGCTAGTATTCTGGACCAACTAAATTTTGATGACAACTGCCTTAACTCATGGAAAGGAAATTATTCCGTATGATATAAAGCAAATGTTCCTATTACATGGAGAATGACTAGTATGTTGATATGATGGAATACTCTTGTTCTGTAATATAGAAGGAAAGAAAGCAATTCAGAAAAAAAACTTGGGAGTATTTTATGAATTGTTAAAGCATAAAGTAAACAGATTTAAGATAATAATTTATGTAATCACTCTAACATTGTAAAGAAAAACAACTATGAAGATAAAATGATCATCAAAATGACTAATCACAATTCCAGAGGCCCAATGAGAGAGGAGCTGTAACATAATGCTCAAGAAGATCTGGATTCAAATACTGCCTCTATCACATATGGACTGCCTGACCCATGAAAATACAACCCCTCAGTGACCCCAGACAATTTTCTAAGACCATAAACTGTAGAACATTTGCTCACCAGCACTGATCAAGGGAGTTTCCTCCCTAGGATATCATTAAAAATATCAAATCAGGTCTAATTCTAAGAGAGAGATGAGATAGCTATATATGCATGTGTATATAGATATATAACATATATTATATATGTTTGTATATATTATATATACATATATACAAATATAAATATAAATCAATATTTATATATATATGTATGTATGTGTATATGTGTGTGTGTGTGTGTGTGTGTGTATAAATGTATAGTCATGTTTTTGGAGATAGAGTTAAGTGACTTGCCCAGGGTTGCACAGCCACCTTTTGCTGTGTGTTGCACAGTGTCTGAGGTCAGATATGAACTGAGGTCCTCATGACCCCAGGACAGGTGTTCTACCCTCTGCACCACTTACTATAAGTATATTTCAGTGACAAATCCATCCTCCCTTCTCCAGGCCAGCACTTAAATTCTCATGTGCATAAAAGGACATTTCACAATGCATTTTTAAATGATAAAAGTGCTCCACTGTGGCTTTCAAAATAATAGCCAAAGATGACTGAAGATGTCTGACTATAATAACTACAGCTTTTATGATCTTATTAGAAGTTTCAAGATACGTGAGATAATAGTGAGACCTAATGCTCAGGAATCAATCTCCTTGCTTTTTGACTAAGGAACAGTCTGATTCCCTCACAAATTTATGGAAGTCTTACCTTTTCTATGACAAAACAAGAACTATAAAAATGGAGTATTACTAACATAAGCTTAATTAAGAAGCACTGTTTGTTGAATATCTTAGATGAATAGAGCTTAATCTATGCAGACCAAGAGGCAGCTAGGTAGAGCAGTGGAGAGATTACTAGACTTGATATCAAGAAGTGAACTTTGACTTTGTATCAAGTACTGGTGAAGTCACTTAAACCCTCAGCCTCAATTTCTCTATCTATTAAATAAAGATAATAATAGCACTGTCTCATAGTCATGTTTTGGGGACTAAATCATAAAACACATGTAAAGTGCTTTGGTTGGCCAGCTAGGTAGTGCAATGGATAGAATCCTAGACCTGGAGTCAGGAAAACTCATCTTTCTGAGTTCCAATCTGGGTAAATCACAACCCTGTTTGTCTCACTTTTCCTCATCAGTAAAATGAAGTGGAGAAGGAAATGGCAAACTATCCTAGTGACTTTGCCAAGAAAACCCCAAATAGACTCATGAAAAATCAGACATGAATGAAATGGCTAAACCAAAATTTCATATTAAATCCTTGAGGTAACCAAGAACTGCTGAAGTTACTTGAATAGTGGAGTGACATACTTAGACTATCACTTTAGGAAAATCACTTTTGCGTGTATGTGAAATATGGAATGGAAAAAAGGAGACACTTTAGGCAAGGAGAAAAGTTAAAAGGTTATTGCAAAACTTCAGACAAGAGCTGATGTCAGTCTTAACTAGGGTAGTGGTTATATGAGTAGAGAGAAGATTACATATATAAATTGCATTTTCAAGATAGAAATATTAATATTTGACAACTGATATTTGGGGTAAGAGTGACAAGTCAAAGTATACAGCAAAGTGGAAGATAACAGGATCCTGGAAAGATATAGGAAAACTTGGAGATTGAGATAAGAGGTTCTATCACATGTATGAGATGCCCACAGGATATTCAGTTTCAAAAATGTGCATTGAGCAGTTTGTGACGTAGGACTGAAGTAGGGCTGGATGTGTAGATTTGATAGTCACCAGCACAGAGAAGATGAACTCATGAGAGTTGATAAGGTCACCAGAAGAGTAAAGAGAGTAGAAAAGATTATCCAGGATAAAGCATTGGAGGTACATAATCCATCCTATTTCTGATTTTCTAGTCTTTTTTATACCTTATTTACATCAGATACTCTAAAATCCAGTGACACTTAACCTCCTTGCTGTTCCTTGCCCAAGAAGCTCCATCTCCCAACTCCCAACTGAATTTTCACTGGCTGTTCTCTGCCTTTTGGTTTGGCCTCAAACACAAACAGCTTGAATTCAAGAATCATATATTTCCTCTCTAGATGATCTAACTCCTGACTATGGTAACTAGCCTGCATGACAAGTAGAAAAGATGTGCAATCTCACTAAGCAACTATCTTGAATGGAATAATACTCATTTGTTCCAGTCCCATTCCACTTGGCATTTTTCAGTAGGCACATGGCAAATTAGACCCTTTACAGAGAAACACAACAAAAACCACCAAAGTGAATACTGGTAGAGCTGAAAGGGATCATAATGCTCAATTCTCTCATTTTACAATAAGGAACTTCATGGTCTGTACGGTTTTTACTTTCCCAAGGTCACAAATCTGATAAAAGGCAGAGTCAGGAGTGATAAGGGTACTTAAGATAATAATCTATAAGGATAGATGAAAGAATTAAATGTGGGGTGGGGCAGCTAGGTGGTACAGTGAATAGAGCATCCCTCTTGGAGTTAGGAAGACCTAAGTTCAAATCTGGTGTCAGACACTTGAAATTTCCTAGCCATATTACATGTGGCCAAGTCAAGTATGTCCAACTGCCCTGCTTTCCTCACTCCAAAAAGCAAAAAAAAAAAAAAAATTAAATAACCCAGTCTGTTTCCTCTTAAAAGGCAGAACTAGGTCAAATTGATGGAAATTATACAAAATTATAGTATGATTAGTCTTAAGGAAGACATTTCTATCATATAAATATAGCAAAAACAAAATGGTCTACCCCAGGAGGTAGTGAGGTGTCCATCACCAGAAATCTTCCAGCAGAAGTTGTTATGAATATTGTTCAGATTTATTCTTTGGTTAAAGGTCAGACAAATATCCCTGGGTTACCAAATCTCCAAAATTCTAACATATAAAATCACAGGTTGCTAAAAAATTAGACACATTAAGATATAGCTAGACATAGATATAGAAGTGAGGGGAAATAGAAATATATAGAGACACATGCTGCTACTGGCGCATTTTAAAAATCATTTCCTTGGATTTTGTCCAGAAATAATATTGGATGTGCAATGATCCATTCATCGTACCCTCCCTTCCTCTGAATTTGTCAGATACCCATTAGAACACAGTTCAGTCTGTGATTGGAGAATAATATAAAGTTAATTATATTGTGTATAGTGATCAAACCTATGATTTTGGTCTCATTAGTCTTAGATTTGGTCTCATTTGGTCTCATTAGCTCCAGAGAACTCAACAGCAGAGATTATTATGATTAGGGAAAATGGAATATAGTATATTGGACATGCCAAACTTGATGCAGTGCACATTGTTTTTCAGAATACCAGTTTTAAAGGTCAATTAAAGGCAATAACAGTTTTGCAGTCCATTTTAAAGTTACCTTTCACTGACTAGTCTCTGTCTTTCAGAAATAACCTTCCATATAAGATGTCACCTCTGCTAAGAAATTTATGCTTTCCCATTGTGGGAGACAAAAATTCTATTTTCACAGGAGAAGATATTTTCTTTTATTTTGTGCAAATTCCTGTTGTCACCTTAACTTTCCACTATGCTATATTTTGTGGTCTGGTATGATTAATAGGCATAGGTGGGCTGATAAATGTTTTAACAACTGGTTCTCTGGAGGTGAAAAAGTATGAATGTGACATTTTTATGTTTAATTTGCATGATTAATATTTCCTCCATCTCTTAAATCTAGACAGTCAGCAAAATAAAACAAGTCATATTTGTAGTATTTGTTGATTTCCCAAGGCATAAATGCTCACTGAAAATTTTACAATTGGCTCATGCAATTAGTTTAAGCTGACTCTAGTATGCTCTTGAGGTGAAGATATGTGGAGTATTAGAAAGCAGAATGAAGTAATGCAACACCTAATAATGTGGGTGCAGCAAGCAAGCATGGTTAATATCAACTTTAAAAAAATTTAAGCAGTTTATTTAAAAAATTATCTTTAATGACAGCAATAACTTTTTTTCTTTTGCTATGTTGTGTGAACTTTACTGCTGATGCTGGAAAAAAAACACCAATGTCATGTAAATCTAAGTGTGTGCAAAGTCAAGTTCCCCTAGGATAGAATGACTCTACTTGACATTTGAGAAATAAAGCATAGGATCACAGAATTTAGTGATGGAAGGAACCTTATGGATCTTCTACTTCCCCCATTTTACAGAGGGGGAAATCCAGGGTCTAGAGAAGCCCTCTTTCCAATCAGAATTGGGACTTGAATCCACGGCATTCGTTATCAAAACCAATGATCTTTCCACTGCACCACACTATCTCCCCTGATAACGGCAATGTAAGTAAAGAGGTTCTCCATGATTTTTATCTACTCACAGTCTCAAAGGCAAAAAGCAGTTCAGAGTTAGATGAATTGTAATAAAACTGTATTCTCATTTTTTGAATAGATTTCTAATTATAAACAAAGGAATTTATTGGTTTACACAGTATAACAGCATTTCATAATCATGTTTATGGTTGTAAACTTTTTCCAAATATGAAACATTTTTCAGTGTTTTAGCACAGATTCTACTTCCTCCATGTTTATAAATTTTAAAATGAGATTCTAAGAGATCATTCATGAGTATTTAAACACTACTCTTTCTATTCTCACATCTTTGGTTTAGTCAAGAGAAGATGACAGAATGCAGAAATTCATGATTATACATCCGAATCAGTTAAGGACCATCATTAGACCTATGAGATTACAAAATGCTAAGGTGAGTCTGGATGAGAAGGGTGTGGAGATGCTCAGTTTGATACATTAATATATTTTCTCAGCTTTGTCTCAAACTTCTTGGCAGATTTCTGAGCAGAATCATCCCAAGACTTTGTAAAACTAAACTGTGAAATTTGTGGATTGAATTTAAAGTTGAATATTCTTTTAATCACTGAAAATATGTCACTGTTCCTGCTGTCCATTTTGGATGTCATTCAAGTATTAGTTTAGAAAAATGCAAACTTTTCTTATGAATTAATAGAAGAGTAAGAGTGAAATTAAGATTATTTTAAGAGAACTATTTAAAAGTTTGAAAGAGCTATTTTGTTTTAGGTCAATAGGAACAACCATGGCAAAATTAGCATATTTTATAAATCAGCAAAAAATTGTGTTCTTTTTTTTAAGTATTCCACAGTACAAATGAGTAGAGATTTATGGGAACCATCTTGTTTCCTAAGGGTTGTGTAAACAATCTTCTTTATATAAAATGTAATGTTAAAGGTTATGTGTCTATGATTAGTTGCATATGAAGACTATTTAAAAGATAAATTTAAATTAGTTCTAATCTTTTCCAAGATAGCTAAGGGAATAATTTCTCATTATTTTGCCATTAGTGGAATTTTCTCTTATCACATGTATCATTAGTTACTAAACTAAAATATTTAACAACATTGACAAAATAACACTTAACTCAATGTAACAAATGCATCATAGACGTCTTGAGATGCCTTATTCCAATGATCATCTCAGGCAGGGGACTTGAGCCATCCCAGGAATGTATTTTTTTAATGGTGCCTTTAAAAATCTCTAAAGAAGATTTCATTTTCTTCTCCTCTAGTTTTTATCTTTTCCATCATGACATTCTCTTAATGTGAAGCCTAAGGTCTTTCTTCTGTAATCTATGTATATTTTAATATTGTCTTTATGTCTTTAATTGACATGTCTAAAAGTAGAACTTTTTTCTTCTACGCTTTCTTTTTCCTGGGTTGCAGAAAAAATAATTGTGTATTCTCATAGATTCAAATCTCTATTCTATCCTAATTCTTATATCACATGTTTTCAGGTGCCCTGACTTGAAGAACATATTTATTATAAATATAGTTATTGGCAGTTAATAAATTTATTTTTATGTAATGCTTTAAAGTTCACAGTGTGCTTTCCTCCATGCAATCCTATAAGTTCTGTGAGGACGAGGACTGTCTTTCCCACTTTCTTCTATCCCAATATTTAGCATATAGTACTGGTTCATAGTAGTCACTTAACAAATGTTTATTGATTGATCAAAAGTAGTTAATTTAACACCCCCACCCTGCCCTCCACTACCAGATTGTTGCCTTGTCCTGGCAGAGGGACTTCCATATTTCAATGAAACTGTGACCTGTTCTGTGCAGGGTTACTCAAGATGTACAGAACATAGTAGGTAATTCTGACAAAAATTGATCCATTGAAGAAGGAAATGACAAACTACTCTAGTATCTTTGCCAAGAAAACATCAATGGGAAAAACTAAAATGATAAAAGATATGACACTGGAAGATGAGACCAGGTATCTAATATGCTACGCAGAAAAAGCAAAGGGCAGCTATAAATAGCTGTAGTACAAATGAAATGGCTGGGCCAAAGCTAAAATCAGGATCAACTGTGGATGTATCTAGTGATGAAAAGAAAGTCTGATGCTGCAAAGATCAGCATTAGATAGCAACATGGAAGGTAAGATCTATGAATCAAGGCAAGGTGATTGTGCTCAAACAGGAAAGAGAGGAGTTAATCACCAATATCTTTAGTGTCAGTTACTTAAATGGAAAGGAATGGGTAAATTTAATTCAGAAGATGCCAGCAGTCTAGTCTAGTCTAGTCTAGTTTAGTATAGAGGTATAGAGGTATAGAGATATAGAGATATACAGATAGATATATACTTTAGTACCATTACTGCAGAAAAATAATCTGATAAAAGAAATGTAGTCCTCATAGGAAAAATGGTGAAAAAATGATTACTAGCATATAATCTCAAAAATGACTAAATTATATATATTAAATCAAGGCAAACCATTCAACATGAAGGTAATACAAGGCTAAGCTCCAACCACTGATGTCAAAGAGGCCAAATTTGGTCAGTTCTATGAAGATTTATAACATCTAGAAATGGCACCAAAAAGTTACATTAATTATAAGGGACTGGAATGCTTAAGCAGGAAATTGAAAGATGTTTGAAATAATAGGCAAGAATGAACCTGGAGTACAAAATGAAGCAGAGCAGAGACTAATAAAATTTGGTCAAGATAACTCACTGGTCATAACAAACACTCTTTTTCAACAACCCAAGAGGTAATTCTACTCATAGATGTCACTAGATGTTCAATATAGACATTAGATTGATTATGTACTTTGCAGTCAAAGGTGGAGAAGCTGTATGCAGTCAGTTAAAATAAGACCTGACCTGGAACTGACTGTGAATCAAATCAAGAACTTCTAATTGCAAAATTAAAATGAAAAAAATTAGGGAAAACAATCAGAACACATAGGTATGACCCAAATAGCATCCGTTATGAATATTAAGTGGAAGTGATAAATATATTTAAGGAATTATATCTGGTAGACAGTGTCTGAACAACTATGGACAAAGGTTTACAACACCGAACAAGAGGCAACAACAACAAAAATTTCCAAAGAAAAAGAACAAAAAAAGAAAAACAGCTGTCTGATAAGGCTTTACAAACAGCTGAGAAGAGAAGGAAAGTAAAAGGGAAAAGAGAAAGAGAAAGACATATGCAACTGTATGCAGAATTCCAGAAAATAGCATAGAGAGATAAGAAAGTTTTCTTAAGAGAACAATGTAAAGAAACAGAGAAAATAGATTAGGAAAGACAAGAGATTTCTTTTAGAAAATTAGAGCTTTCAATGAGCATAATAAAAGACAAAAATGGTAGGGATTTAATGGAAGCAGAAAAAAATAAGAAAAGTTGGCCATACTACATAAAAGCATTATATATGAAATACCTTTCCCTAACCAATAACCACAATGGTGTGGTTACTCATCTATTGCCATACATTCTGGAGAATGAAGTCAAGTGGACCTTAGGAAGCATTGCCAACAATGAGGCTGGTAGAGATGATAGAATCCCAGCTGAATTATTTAAAACCTTAAAATATGATGCTGTGAAAATTCTGCTCTCATTATGCCAGCAAATTTGGAAAATACAACAGTGGGCACTGATTTTGAAAAAGTCAGTTTATATTCCAATCCTAAGGATGGACAATGTCAAGATATATTCAGATTACCAAACAATTGGACTCAATTGACATGCCATGAAGATCTTTTGTGTGTGTGTGTGCTTTATTTTTGGAGGGCAGTTGGGGTTAAGTGACTTGCCCAAGGTCATACGGCTAATTTTTGTGTTAAGTGTCTGAGGCTGGATTTGAACTCAGGTCCTCCTGACTCCAGAGCCAGCACTCTAGCCACCTAGCCACCCCTGCCATCAAGGTTTTGCTTAAGATTTTGCAAGCTAGGCTTCAGAATTTTGTCAAGATAACTCACTGGTCATTACAAACATACTCTTTTTCAACAACCCAAGTGATGATTCTACTCACAGATATCATCAGATGGTCAATATAGAAATCAGATTGATTATGTACTTTTCAGTCAACTGTGGAGAAGCTCTATTCAGTAAGTTAACTGACTGAAAATTACCAGAACAGACTGGTTTTCAAAGAGGCAAAAAAAAAACAACAAAACTGGAGACCAAATTAAAATATTCACCTCATTATAAAGTACAGAAGTTCCAGAAAAACATAAACTTCTGCTTTATTGACTACACCAAAGCCTTTGATTGTGTAGATCACAGCAAAATGGGACAAGTTTTCTAAGAGATGAGAGTACCAGATCATCTTACTTGCTTCCTCAGGAACCTGTCTGTGGGCCAAGAAGCAGCAGTTATAACTGAATGTACAACAACCAATAGACTTAAAGATTGGAAAAGAAGTGTAAGACTGTGTATTGTCCTTTATTTATTTAAATTATATTCAGAGTACATCATTCAAAATGCTAAGTTAAATGGATCAACATCTGAAAGAGGAAAGTATCAGAGCTGATTTGAAGCACACAAACACACACACATACACACACTCAAATGAGACTCAGACTGCAGATGGTGATTGCAGACATGACATTAAAAGATGCTTACTCTTTGGAAGGAAAGCTATGGCAAAGATCCATATACTCAAAATTATAGTGTTGTTGTTGTTTTTTTTTGGAGGGCAGTTGGGGTTAAGTGACTTGCCCTAGGTCACATGGCTAGTTTTTGTGTTAAGTGACTGAGGCCGTTTTTGAACTCAAATCCTCCTGATTCCAGGGCCGGTGCTCTACTGCGTCATCTAGCCACCCCAAAATTATAGTTTTATTAGCAGGAATGTATGGCTATGAGAGTTGGATTGTAAAGAAAACTGAGTGTCACAGAAGCAATGTTTTGAAATTGTAGTGCAAGAGAAGACTTTTTTTTACATTCCCTTAGAAAGCAAAGAGACTAAAACCAGCCAATTCTTAAAAAAAATTAATTCAAGCTATTTACTGGAAGGTCATATACCAAAGTTAAGGCTTATATACTTTGTCCACGTAATGAGAAAATGGAAGTCATTGGAAAAGACCTGGTGTAGAGAAAGAGTGAAGGCAAAAGGAAAGGGAGATAACAGAGTATGATATAGATAAAAGGTATCATGGAAACAATGAACATTAACCTGCACAGTCTCTGAGAAACAGTGAAGGATAGAGGATCTTAGTATGCCATAGTCTATGGAGTCACAAAAGGTTAAACACGACTAAACAAAGGAAAAATAAAAATGTAGTTTAAATATGATTATACCCACTTTACAGGTGAGGAGACTGAGGTTCAAAATGTTAAATGATTTCCATTAAATTAAATTAAATCTTTTCAGACCAATGTATTTGTTCTGACTTCACATTTCTCCCTTTCTAACGTCCATCTGGCAGTTATCCATTTTATCTCAACTAGATTGTATGCTCTTAAATGCCTCATTCCTTGTCCTATCATACTATTCTCTCATCAAACATCACCTCTGAATAATTTCTGCCATTAAGTATCTCCACTCTTAGTCAGGAATGTCTGAATATAACTGGAAGAATCTTACAACTCTACAAGTTATATTACAAATTCATACTCTCTAACATTAGTTGAACCTTTAATGAATCCAGGCCTTCCGTTCCTCCATAAATAACTCCATGTCCCACTCCTCACAGAAGCTATTTCAACCATTTTCTTCCCTCCTTTAGTATCCCATGGTACCCTGTCCTTCTTCTCTACCAGTTGAGGACTTATTTCTTACTTTCTTTAAAAAAAATGATTATTCTGTGGGATCTTCCAAGTTCTGTCCCTTCTCTTTGACTCAAAACCTCTTGATATTATCTCCCACTCTTCTTTCCTTCAGTGTCTGACAAAGATATGACTATTCTCCTTGCTAAGGTCAACCCATCTAAATGTGACCTTCCTATCTCTTCCCATAATCTGGGGCAGATTTCAGCTTTAGCTGTCTCACCTTTCTCTAATATTCAATCTTTTCGTATCAACTGATTCCTTTGATACTGCCTTCAAAATTTTCATCATACCATCCTTAGAAACCTTTTTAGAATCCTAGTAGATGAAGCAATTGCTTTATATCTTGCCTCCCTTTCTCAAACAAACTTTATAAAAGCTATCATGTTCATTACCTCTACTTTCTCTACACCCACTCATCAATGCATTGCCATCTGACTGCTTGCATCATCCAAGCACAGCTGATCTCCAGTTAGCAAAGAACCTTTAATCATCAAATTTGATGTTCTTTTCTCAGTCCTCTCCCTTTTCGATCTATCATCTGCATTTAACAGCATTCACCAACTTCTCTGCCTTGACACTCACTCCTCTCTGGTTTTTTGTTATGCTTTCCTGATTCTCCTACTTCTCTGACTATTCTTTTTCAGGCTTCTTTGCTGCATCTTCATTCATACCGTGTCTCGTAGGTATTCCCCAGGGTTATTTCTTAGTACTTGGTCACCTAATCAGCTCTTACATGTTTACCTGTCATCTTTATTCAGATGAATTCAATGTGTATAAGTGGTGTATATCTATACATATATAGATCTATGTGCATATGTCTATACAATAGCATTATAAATAAGTGTGTATATATCCATAGGTATGTGTGCAGTACATCTTTCACACTTGCCAAAATAATTTTAAGTATAGATCTGTCCAGTAGGCTTGACTAATCAACTCCAACTTTTACCTCTTAGATTAAAACAAATTAATCAAGTAATTAATTAATAAACTCTTCTGTTTAACTTTTAAATTCCTATACAATATAGATGCAATCTACCTTTCCAATATTATTGGACATTATTATCCTTCCTGTACTCTGAAATCCATCCCAGCTTGCCTTCTCTTCATTCTTCAAAAGGAACCCTCCATCAATTTTTTTCTGTTCCTCTAGAATGTACCTTTTTTTGTCTGGAATACAATCCCTCACCACCTTTATTCCGTTGAATTCCTTTCTTCCTTTAAGATGTAGGTTAAGTAATACCTTTTGCCCAAAGTCTTTCCTGCCTCCCCTACCATACTTCACCAATTGCTAGTAATCTCCCTCTCACATCACCTTATATTTAACCACTTTGTAAATATTTTTACTTAATAACTTTATATTTAGGCTTCCTGCTTGTATGTATGTATATGTATATGTAAATACATAAGAATACATGAATATATACTTACCCATTAGAATATTGCAATATAAGTTCATTGCCAGATTTTGTTTCATTCTTTGCATTTATATCATCAGTTTAGTGTCTGACACATATTATGTACTTAATCCATACTTTTTGATTAACATATTCAGAGGTCAAATTCAAGCCCAGTTTTCTTGGCTCAAAATTAATCATTTCCCATGTTGTACGTGTTCCAATTATGTTTCTACAAACACATGTCACCAATGTTTTCTTAAATTCAGCATTTTCTTAACTTAAAAAAATTTCAGCTCTTGGTACATATAAAATTTATTAGCAATCTATCTTTCATAAGGTAGATCTTAAACAGTTTATAAAATACAAGATTTACATATGGAAGAGACCTTAGTGATCATATAGTACTTTGCCTCATTTTACGAATGAGGAAACTCAGTTCCAAAGAAGCTAAGTTACCACCACAAGGAAATATAATAGGCAGCGTACCATCTCAGGGCAGAAGTAATGTATTTTTTTTTCTTTTACCCCTATTCTATGACCTATAACCAGTCCAGCTTGGATGCAGTAAGTTTCCCTGGATTCTGATGAGCTGAGGCCTTTTTCTAATTGTCCAGTTATACAATATATAGATTTAAATATTCTCCCAAAAGGATTTCTTGGCCAGGTTTAAAACTTACTAATGTTACTTCTTCACTCTGTGTTTGTAGATCTCCTCCATTATTACCAGCTTTTCTTTTCAATAAATTAAACATCTCTAAATTCATTTTGAGATGTATACATGCATATATACACAGAGTTATTATAAAGTTTTAAGGGCATTTTTGTTCATTATTGTAGTGTTTCTTTTCTTCCTGTTATGATAGAATAGTGTTTGTTTTGAATCTTAGAGTGGTGATTCTGAAAAGACTGGGTGGAAGATGGACCATTTTGTTTAGATTGGGTAGGGGAGGGGGAGAGGGCCCTGAGCAAAGATGAGTCTCTGTCTAAGAGTAACATAATCAGAGTCACTTTCCCAGTCCCTTATTAAAATAGGTCAACTTCTCATTATTATAATAGTGAGTATTATTTTTCTCTCATTAATTCTGAAACCACTCAGAATGGATTTCTACCTATTGAGAATACCCACTTTTCAAAAGATATGTAAACATTAAGTGGGTTGGAATTGTTCATTTTCAGCTTCTGAGAGTAACACTGAGCTCGTTTTATTAATTATTTGCTAGTGATAATTAATGCATTGATTATTAATTACCTAGACACTATGACTGTTTCATTCATTATAATACATTCTAGAGCAATATGATTTTTAGGAAGAAAGAAAAAGTTCAGTAAAAATCATTATCCCAACACCAAAGATAAGGGTATTTGGCACACCATAGACAACTTACATTTAAAGACAACAAGTAAAGCTAAGAATTTTTAAGATAAGAATTAATCTACTATAGAAACACACACCCTCCACAACAATATTTCTAGTTAAGTGCAGCAATATTCACAAACAGAAAACTAAAACTGAGGATTAAAAACAGAGGTAGGCTACAAGAATATAAATTACCTTAAATATTTTCCAATCTTTCTTTCCATACTGAACTACTTTACTGTTCTTTGAACCTA
>JAQQSW010005400.1:0-14202 GCA_028646575.1 Pseudocheirus occidentalis | reverse complement strand
TCTCACCATACCTCCTCCATCTTAAGGTCTCCTATCACCTCAAATTCAACACGTACCCGACTGGAATCAACATCTTCTTTCCAATCCTTCCCATTCTCCAAACTTACTTAACTGTGCCAGAGACTGAGATGCTGTAACTGAGCCTAAAAATCTTGGGATCATCTTTGCTTGTCTTCCCCCTATTCTATTAACCCCTCCCACATCCAAACAATTGCTAATTTCTGTTGATTCTATCCCACCTGCATCCATTTCATTTTTTCTACTCATAATGACCACCATCTTGATTCAGGCCTTCCTGACCTCTTACCTGGGCTATTTCAATGGCCTCCTAATCAGTTCTCCTTGCCTCCAGGTTCTCCTTTCTCCAAACTATTCTCTACATGGGCTGACCTAATGTTTTGTGATGTGTGTGTCTTGACCATGGCACTTACTGGCTCAGAACCCTTCAGAAACATCCTGTTCATGGTGTTTAGGAAAAATACCAATGCCATCCTGGCATTTAAGGCTAACTCCATCTACCTATCCAGTCTTATTTCATGATCCTTCATCCCATGTCTTTTCCCTGGCTTGCCAGCTCTGAACAAAAGAAGTCCAGAGGCAGTAAGGGGTATTTTTCTTCTATTTTCCCCCTTCACAAACTATCCTCCAGCCATAGGAGACTACTCACCATTCCCTAAGTTCAACCTGTCCCACTTCTGAACATTGGTACAAACCACGCCCTTGCCTCCAGATGGCTTACTTCTCATCTTTACCTGCTGGAATCTTTCCCTGCCTTCAAGGCCCAGCCGAAGATGCCACCTCCACCCTGAAACTTTCTGGGATTCCAATCACTCAATGAATTCCTCAAATTTTCCCAGATTATTTTGTCTAGATCTTTTCCTAGTAGCTTCCCACCCCCAAATGCCCAATCACACTCTACGTTGGCCCTTGTTTCTCTGTGCACATAGACAAAGACCAGCAGACCACAGGCTCTGTGAGAGCAAAGACTACATGATTTTTCATTTCTGTATGATGATGATAATGATAATGATAGTGATAGTAATAGTTAACATTTATATTGCACCTCCTATGGGCAGGCACTTTGCTAAGCACTTTTTTGTTGTTGTTTGTGGAGGCAAGTGGAGTTAAGTGACTTGCTCAGGGTCATACAACTAGGATGTGTGCAAGGTCACATTTGAACTCGGGTCCTCCTGCCTCAGGGCTGGTGCTCTATTCACTGCACCACCTGGCTGTCCTGGTGCGAAGCGATTTTACAAATACTACCTCATTTGAGCCTCACCACAACCCTGGGAGATATGTACTACTATCATCCCCATTTTATAGATGAGGACATTCAGGTTGACAGAGGTTAAATGACTTGCCCAAGGTTGCATAACTAGCAAGGGTCTGTGGCCAGATTTGAACTCAGGCTGACTCCAGACCTGGCACTCTATATACCGAGCCATCCAGTGCCTGGGTGAGCAGTTGGTGCTTCATGAAAGCCTGTCCAGCTGAAGAGAATGGCTTACCTGGCATATTTTCTTTGAGGTTCACAATCTTCTGTTCAATGTCCTTGTTCTGCTGGGTCACCTTCTGTAGCCTCTCCTCCAGAGTGACGATGGTCTGTGAATGCTGCCTGACCTGCTCCTTGTACTGGATAATCTCTATCTCCAGGTTTTTCTTCTGCAGGTTTTTCTCCTCCTCCACTCTCCGGAGGGCTTCCTGCTGCTTCAAAAGTTGTTCCCCAAGAAGGATCTAAGGGGGAAGGGAGAGGGGAGAGGGAGGGTGGTCAGTGGAAAGAGAGTGCCAGGCTTACAATTCACTTATCCCACCATACCTCAGTTTCCCCTCTAAAAATGAGGGTGTGAGATGAAAAGGACTCTGACTCTCTACCTAACATTCTGTGACTAGGGGTACTTCAGAATCCTTTCATGGAGACCGTTAGGTCCTTGAGTGGCTTTTCTTAGACTGAGACTTTTCAATGTAGGATCTAGCCAGAATTTATATTTTATTTTGGTCCAGTCTTATCATTTCATTAATGACATTGGCACAATGGATAGAGGCACGGATGTAGAGGCTAGAAGACCTGAATTAAAATCCAGCATCAGATACCTGACAGCTGTATGACCCTAGGCAAGTCATTTAGAACCCCTGCCTCATTTTCATCATCTGTAAAATGGGCTTAATAAAAGCTCCTACCTCCCAGGATCATTGTAAGGATCAAATGAGATAATTATTGGGAAGCATATAGCTCAGTGCCTGGCACATAGTAGGCGCTATGTAAATGTTAGCTATTATTAAGTATCATGACTGTTATTTAAATCCTCTGACTGCCTTGTTTTTCTCAGCTATAAAATGGGGGTAAAACAGCACCTTCCTCCCAGGGCTGTGATAAGGGTCAAATGAGATAATACTCATAAAATGGTTGACAAACCCTAAATGCTGCACAGAAGCTTGTTATTATCAGGGTCATACCTGATAATGAAGATGATGGTGGGAGCTCCTTTTGTTAGACTAGACTGGCAACTCATCTGTAACTTACAATTTTTTTTAGCTAGTTGACTGAGGGCACTCTCAGTGTTATTATAAAAATAGCCTTGACCTCACTGCCCCCTTGAAGGGGTCTCTCGGACCCCAGACCACACTTTAAGAACTGCTGCCCTATACCAATGGAATCACTGGTCCTAAATGAATGGATAATAAGAAAAGCAACTACTTAAAACCATTCATGTTTGGACTTAGGAGGTGGGATGTCATTTGCTGAGAAAGGTAAGGAGTAGAGACTCAGTGACTGGAAAGAGAGTGCTTTTGAAGAATCAGCCAAGGAGACCAAGAAGGTTTGGTTGGAGAGGTAGGAGGAGAACCAGGAGACAGAGCATTGAAGAAGCATTTCTGCAGTCAGAGCAAAATTTGAACCTACTTGTTTATTTCTGTCTTCACTAAGTTCTGCCAGGGCTTTGCTCAAACTCAGAGCGAGGGATTCTTTTTCATTTTGGTCCTCAGTATTTTTCCGCTGGCTTTCTTCCACCATGGTCAGTGCCTCATTTAAGTGAGAGCTTAAAACTCCCCCTTCTTGGGATTTAGATTCCATTTCCTAGAGGAAACAATAAGTATCAAATGAACCATAGACCTAATGCATTTGGTTTTTTCCTATTCCGTTTAGGTGGTGCTGAGAAATTAATATCTATGTATGTAGATAGTTCAGTTTCAAAGTCAGACAAGTATGACAGTGGGTCAAACAAAGTCTGAGTATGGGGAGAAGGAATCTTGCTGTTCCCAGTTAGTTAAAAAAAATAATGGAAAGATTACTTATGAACTCCATGGCCACTCAAAGGAGAATGGCTGAACCATCCACACAAGAAAAGCAAAGTGGATAAAGAATGCTCATTGTCCAGATCAAAGGTGTCAAACACTTGGTGCAACGCTCCTGAGTGTGGCCTTAACCAGATTAAAATGCAATTGAGAAATATTTGACAAAATGTATGAAAATACAATAAAAACATAGATAACATTACATTTTAAAACAAAGTCACTATGCAGACAGCAGGAGGGGAATATATATATAATGTATAATGCAGTGGTCTCTTTTATGTTTGAGTTTGACACCACTGGCCCAGATTATAATGTAGCTGGACAGGGAGTCCACTGAGTCAAGCGATCAGTAGAAACATTTCAGGTAAGATCTCCAGATGTCAAATAAAGAGGGCCTTGAATTAAAATGCCCCTTTGGGTTGCCTTTGGGAAACTGTGCAGTATTTCCAACATTCCCAAGCTGTTCCCTGCAGCAAATGGTTGTCTTTTCAATGCCAGTCTTCTTCCAGACTGCTTTATGGATAAGAATCTTGGAACGCTAGGATCTTTACCAAAGGACAAGGGAAAGATGCATGGTCAGCTTAAAGAAGCAGGAGCATATTAATCTGATTCAGGTTTCACTTGGAAGTATTGACACCTACGAACCTCTGACACAGGTGTCATCAAACACCTGGGAGAGGTGATTCCCAGTATAAAAACTGCCTCTACTCTTATCAAGAGTTGCCTGAGTAATCTAAGAATGGAAGTGATTTGCTGGTATGTGTCCATGGCAGGATTTGAACCAAGCTCTTCCCAGCTCCAAGGCCCCATCTTCTATCCGCTTTGCCAAGCTACCTCTGGTCTGTCTCTTTCCTTTGTGATATCCTTGGCTCTGCTCCATATGTCAAGGTCATGGTGTGTCTGTGGTGGCCTGTAAGCCATTGGGGGCAGGAATCATTTGTCCTTCTTTCCTCTGTGATGTACCTGGGGAAGCTCCAGACTCAGCTAACCCTCTGGTAAATGCTTTTTTGAGGGGAGTGATGTTGACGGTGCTGGTGAGTAATCTGAAGAAATCTGTCAGAGGATTGACTCAGACACAGTTGTTACTACTGTGCTGGGACAAGGTCACCTACCCAGCCTATGCTACCTATTCCTATACAAAGGTAGGAATGGTTAACTAATAGAAATTATAATTAATTAATAAGAACAAGAATTACTTACAGGCAAAGTGCTAAAGGGACTAGAGAAGTTCAAGTGTTACTCCTGACACAGAAACCAATCCAAGTCTTTTAGCTTCTTTTAACCTAGGTAACTCTCTAAGATTACAAATCGAGGTGCCTGGGCAGCACAGTGGATAGTGGGTTGAACTTGGAGTCAGGATGTCCCAGGTTCAAATTCTGCCTCAGAAGCTTACTTGCTGTGTGACCTTCAACAAGTGACTTATGGTGGCTCAGACTCAGTTTCCTCATTTATAAAATAGAGACAATAATAATAATACTAGCACTTCCCAAGGATTTTGTAAGAATCAAATTTGATGATTTATGTAAAGCAAATCCTAAAATGTTATATGAATATTAGTTATTATTGCTATATAAAATGATTTAGACTTTCATGTGCTATACGAATGTAAGCTATTATTATGTAAAATATCTGGTAAATTTAAATAATAATAATAAACATGACATCTAGCATTTATATGGCACTCTGCTAAGTACTTCACAATTATCTCATTCGATCCTTACAACCACCCGTGGAAGTACATGTTATTGTTAACCCCATTTTATAGATGAAGAAACTGAGCCAGGCAGCGGTTTAAATGACGTGCCAGGGTCACACAACTAGTCAGGTCTGATGTTGGATTTGAACTCAGGTCTCCTTGAATCCAGGCCCTGTGAGCTTGTGAATTATGGCACCACCTAGCTGCGTTAAAGTGCTGCACAGACGTATTAGTTACTACTTCATCTACATTAACAGGGGAGATTCCTTACCAGGTGCTCTCTATGTCAGTGAAGCCTGGAAAAATAAACAAGCCTGGGTCCCACATGGGCTTTCAAGTCTATAAAGTACTTTAGAGAATCTCACAGCAATTTCTTGAGATTAAGTACTGAGATGCTATTCCTCACACATTACAGGTGAGGAGACTGAGGCTCCAGGAGGTTAAATGACCAACCCTAGGTCACACATTTCTTACATATATGGATTTGAACCCGACTGACCCAATTCACAGGCTATCCCTCCAGCTGCCAAGCTGTCCTCCCTGCATCCAAAGGAGTGTTCTTTCACCCCAAACAGAGCTGGGGCCCTACAGTTCCCTTGCTGATCATCCGCAGGCAGGTTTCTGGCTCCCTGCTCTCTCAGGCTCATACCTTTTTCAGTTTCCTTAACTGGTTTTCAAGGTCTTGGACTTTTTTCTTCTCTTCTTCCACAGCAGCTTTAGCTTGGTTCTTTTCTTGGGTCACATTGTTCTTCCAAACCTGAAAGTGAATCAGGAGCTTTTACTGTGTGTGAACATACTCAGGGGAAAGGTGGCTAAGGACAATAGGGAGAAAGACGTGAGTGAAGGTCATAACTGTCTGAGCTGGGATGGCCCTTAGAACACAGGATGTCAGAGATGGGAGGGCCCTTAGAACACAGAATGTCAGAGATGGGAGGGCCCTTAGAACTCAGGGTGTCAGAGATGGGAGGGCCCTTAGAACACAGGATGTCAGAGCTTGGAGGGCCCTTAGAACACAGAATGTCAGAGATGGGAGGGCCCTTAGAACTCAGGGTGTCAGAGATGGGAGGGCCCTTAGAACGCAGGATGTCAGAGCTTGGAGGGCCCTTAGAACACAGGATGTCAGAGCTGGGAGGGCCCTTAGAACTCAGGGTGTCAGAGCTGGGAAGGCCCTTAGAACACAGGATGTCAGAGCTAGGAGGATCCTTAGAACACAGGATGTCAGAGCTGGGAAGGCCCTTAGAACACAGGATGTCAGAGATGGGAGGGCCCTTAGAGTACATAATGTTAGAACGTAGAATATTAGGATGTAAATGTGGTGAGGGGACCTTAGAACTTAGAATGTCAGAGTTGGGAGAAAAGGAAAAAATGAATAATAAAACTGGAAGAGACCTTAGAACCTTAAAGTTCTAATGAATCTCAGAACACAGACTGCTAGAACACAGCATATTGACAAAGGGTACTCACTGAGGCCCGTGGAGATTCAGTGACTTGCCCAGTCTCATACAGACAGGGGATAAGACACTACTAGAACCCGGTATCTTTGGACTTCCAGAACAATGTTTTATCTAGAATCCAATGCTTCCTAAATCATGGTCACACTCATTCTTAGAAAGGGGAGTAAAGTCTCCCAGGTGCCTGCCCAGATTTGTTTATGAAAGAGAATGCTGGAAATACTTGTCTGAACCATTCCTAATTAAGAAGGAAACTTGCCAGTGAATGTATTCAGGTCAAGGTGCTTAATACAGTCATTGAAATGTGGGAATCACCACAGTGAATAGTAGGGAAAAAATCTGAAGAGTCTACTGTGGTGGGAGGTAGGTACCAAGCAGGGAAAACCGGTTAAGCTGTTTGCACTCACTCACTACAAAGGGTTGGAGGAAGTGACTCCAGGCTTTCCTCACTTATTCCTGGCTCGTGTTTCTGTAATTGGTTAATATGTGAGTTGTTCAGTTCTGAGAACACTTTTTCCCTCCATCAAAACAACGCTATAAATGGTGGCTAGCTTCCCAGGCCAAATCACAGGAAACCTATTGGACCTATTATGTAGTTGAGATACTGTATGTTGGGGTAAATAATAATCCTGCAGTTTTACTTGCAATGGAACCCAAAAATACAATTAAATTGAATAAAGAACAGCTGACATTTCTCCCCTTCCTTCGTCCACCCCAATTCCAATGCTGAAGTTCACAGAAAAAGAGGTTTAATTAAAGGGGGAAGATAGAAAGTTTTGTGATTGTTCTGATGGAGAATTTTGAGTATGTTTAAAGCATTTTTAGTGACTTAGAACATTTAGAACAGTGGTTCTCAACCTTCCTAATGCCGCGACCCTTTAATACAGTTCCTCATGTTGTGGTGACCCCAACCATAAAATGATTTTTGTTACGACTTCATAACTATAATTTTGCTACTGTTATGAATTATAATGTAAATATCTGATATGCAGGATGTATTTTCATTGTTACAAATTGAACATAACCCACAGGTTGAGAACTGCTGATTTAGAAGATTTTGAGTTGGAAGAGAATGTGTACTCCTCCAGGCAGCAGCTAGGTGGTGCCAAAATGGATCAAAGAAAAAACCCAGGAGTCAGGATTTGAATAAGATTGAATAAGTTCAAATTTAACCTCAGATACTAGCTACATGACAATTCACTTAACCCCATTTGCCTCAGTTTCCTTATCTGTAAAATTAGCTGGAGAAGGAAATGGCAAATCATTATGGTGTCTTTGATAAGAAAACACCAATTGGGATCACAAAGAGTTACCTTAGACTGAAAAGATATGGTAGGACTGCAGTTCATCAGAAAGAGACTAGAGTTATTATTGATTTTCCCCAAAATGTTTTACTCTAAACTTAACTATTGTGAGCAAAGACAATCAAGTGAACATGCACCCCGTGCCCAGTGCCGACCCTCAATATCTGATATGATACCTTACTCTTTAAACAAAGTTGAATCTACTTGTGTGACCCTGGGCAAATCACTGAACTTTTCTAAGATTCACTTTTCTCATCAGTAAAAAGATGAAATTGGACTAGAATGTTTCTAAGGCCTCTTTTAGATTTAAAACTGCAATTTTATGATTCTATGGATCAGAATACATAGAAACATGCATTGGCCATCTCCCTTTCCAAGGCAGGCTAAAGTTCCACAGCTACCCTTTCAATGGCTTTCTTTATCTTTCTTTTTCTTTTAAAAAGCATATAATTGTAGTTATCATGCACACAACCTAGTCCTGGAATCTTGCTTTTTACCACTTTTTAAAAAATGAAGTGAAATATATTTATTCCTTAGCTTTCTTTTCTTTTCTTTTAAGTTTTTTATTTTCTTAAAAAAAATTTTGAGGTGGAGGAAGGGCAGCATATATCAACAGATACCTTCTCTATCTTTGATTCCTTTGGAGCATAGAGTTAGCAATGGCGTCCCTGGGTCAAAGGGTACTCATGATTTATTGACTTCTTGGGCAAAGCTCCAAAACACTTCTCAGAATGACTGTACCAATTTATAGCTACACCACCAGTGTCTTGTGCCATTTATCCACAGTCCTTCCAGTGACTGTCATTTCTCACACTGTATGAGTGGTAACCCAGGAGTCTTAAAGTACATTTCTCTTACTATTAATGATTCATATTCACTGTTTTCCTTTGAGAACTGCCTGTTGTTATCCTTTGATCTGTTACAATGCTATAATATAAATTATTGTATTCCATATGAATGTACAATTACTATATATTAATATGTAGTTTGTCCAATACTCCCTGGACATAGGATCATAGACCAAAAGTATTAAGGGACCTCAGAGAGCACGTGGTCCATCCCTCACTTAACAGATGTAGAAACTGAGACCCATGGAGGTTATATTACTTGCTCATAGCCATATAGCAAAAAGTGTCAGAAGTGGGATATATATCCTCCATCTCCAGAGCTAATACTATTGTAAAGTAATTAACACAATGCTTGGCACTTAGTAAGTGCTATAGAAAGGTTAGCTATAGTTGTTATTATTATGAACTGAAGTGTGATTGGATTTTTCATCAGAAGACCTGAATTGGAATCTTGGCTTTGCTACCTACCACCTGTATGGCACCAAAGACATCCTTTAACTTCTATGGATCTCGGTTTCATATTCAGGTAAGTGAGGAAACTAGATTAGATGAACTCTAAACTCAAAATCCCGTCATCTTTTACCATGTTGTCACTTCTTCATGTATAACAATAATAATAAGTAACAATGATAGCTAGCATTTATGGAGAACCTAAGTTTTGTAACGTGCTATGAGAATATTAATAACTAATATATATTTATAGTTGCACATCTATAGATCTTTTACTATGTGCCAGGCATGATCTCATTTGATCCTCATAACAACCCTGGGAGGTGGGTGCTGTTATCCCCATTTTGCAGATGAGGAAACTGAGGCAGACAGGTGAAGTGACTTGGCCAGGGCCACTCAGTTATTAAGTGTCTGGTGCAATGCCTTCTTGACTCCAGGTCTAGCACTCTACCCATTGAAAGATTGTACTGGGTGAACTTTAAAGTCCCTTCTTGCTCTGTTCCTGAGATTCAGCTGGCCAAGTGCCATCAGGATCACCCTTTTCCTTCACCTGTTTTGCTTGACTTCTTATACTAGGATACAGTAGAGAGAGCAATGGACTTGGAATGAAGATCTGGGTTTAAACCCAATCTCTACCATTTAGTCCCTGTTTGCCCTTGGGCAAGTAGATTTCCCTCTTTGGGCACTGGCTTCTTCACCTGTTAAGTGAAGGGATTGGACTCTCTGTTTTCTAGGGTTCTTTTCAGCTCTCAACCCCACAATCAATTGTCTAAGAACCCTTGAACACAATCAATCAACATTTATTAAGCATTTACTATGTGCTAAGCCCAGAGGATACATAAGGGCAAGAGAAAGAAATTAGCTTACAGTCTAATTTAGTCTAATCATTGACCACAGCCCTAGATCAAAGTATGCCTCAGACCATTCATCCAAGTTCATGTCCAGGATCATAGAGAAGAACAGCTCTCAGCTCTGTCAGTCAGTCAAAAAGGACAGAAATAATAATAAAGAAATATCATTACCCGGTTTTCCTCTTCCTGCTTTTTCTGCAGCTGCTGGATCTTTTCCTTCATTTGCCTCTTATGCTCTAAGGCTTGTTCTTGCATCCTTTGCAACAGGCAATGGTGAGTCTCCTGCAGGCTGCTGAGTTTGGCCTGGAGGAGAATGAGCCTGGTACAGGTCATGGGCATTGGTGGAAGAAGAAGAAGAAGAAGAAGAAGAACCACCACCATTCCCCAAGCAAATTGTGCCAGGGGTCAAGCTGAGGCTCCCATCGTGTAACCAACATGGAGGGGCTGGTTCCTGGAGCTGTGTGTGTGTGTATGTGTGTGTGTGTGTGTATGTGTGTGTGTGAGAGAGAGAGAGAGAGAGAGAGAGAGAGAGAAAGAGAGAGAGACAGAGACAGAGAGAGACAGAGACAGAGAGAGAGACAGAGACAGAGACACAGAGAGAGACAGAGAGACAGAGACAGAGAGAGAGAGAGAGTCAGAGAGCATGGGAGACAATGTGTGTGTGGATGCATGTATATGAGGGAGAAGGGAGAAAAATAATAGAGTGGAGGGAGAGGAAGGAGAGAAAGAGTGTGTATATGAGAGAGAGACACAGAGAAGAAAGAATTGACTTATTTTGACCCCACTGGGTTACTTTATTATTGAGCTTATGGGAGGGGGAAGCTTCACTAGCTAAGTCATTGAAAAGCTCCAAACATCCAAAGGGTTGTACCAATGCTAGGTACCATCCTAAATGAATTAAAAGGAATTAATGAATCAAAATAAAAATAGAATCAAAATTAATTAATTAAAATGAAACAAAAATGCAGTGTTACCTGGAGTTCCTGGTTCCTTTCTGCAATTTTCTTATGATTTTCCAGAAATTTACTTAAGTACAAGGCCAATCCTTAAAGGACATATAAAAGATAATTAATATCATGGATTTTCAGGGGGATTTCTTAACAGAGTACCTAATAACATTACACGCACATGTGTGTGTGTGTGTGTGTTTCTATACCTCTGATTTCATTGACTTAGGAAACTCCCAGATGAGGAAAATCTGTCTACTAGTACAGAGTTGCCCTTAGAACATAGGATGTCACAACTGGGAGGGCCCTTTGATCACAAAATGTCAGAGCTGCACTCAATGACTTTCAGAGGAGGTAGAACCTGGCCAGAACTTTTATCCCTAATGCAGAACCTTCTAGAGCATGCTCATCCCCAGGACTTAGGCTTGGTTCTCTTTGCTAGACAGAATATCAGAGACAGAAGGGACCTTAGAACAGAGAATATTAGATCTGGAAGAGAATGTAGAATATATAAACTGTCACAGCTAAGAGGGTCTTCAGATCAGACACTGTCACAGTGAGGAAAGACTTTAAAATACAGAGTATCAAAGCTGGAAGGACCCTTAGAACACAGAATGGCAGAACCAGGAGGGTGTTTAGAACACAAAATGGCGGAGCTGAACTCCTCAGCTTTCAGGGAAGGCAGAATCTGGCCAGAGCTTGTATCCCTAGTGCAGAGCCTTCTAGAGCTTCTGTCATCTCTACATCTTCAATATCACTACAGTTTTCCTGAGCATCCCCCTGTTGAAGAGACAGAATTGTGAGACTTATTTTGACCCCATTGGGTTGGCTTACTATTGAGCTTAGGAAGATGAGGTATGAATGTACTACAAGTTGAGTACAGGTAGGTCACAGGTAGGTAAGCCATACTACCTCTAACTGGGTCCCCTCCACTATTTGGTAATAATAGGAAAAATGGGAAAAATACAGAAATAGAGGTCAGAAGACTGGATCTCCAACAAAGTCTCTGTCACTCTTCCGGAGCAGGTCAAATCACTTCATCTCCCTGGGCTTGAGTTTCCACAAGTACAAAGTGGGATGAGGGGTAGTGAAGGTTGGAGCAGATAACTTCTGACTTCTGACTTCTTCTAGGTCTAGGTTATGATTCTAGATCTGATCTTTATTCCAACTCAGGTCACCTGGTCCTAAGTTCAGCCTTCACCCCCGCACTACAAACTCCTTCATTCTATTTAGTTTCTATGCCATTCATCTGACAATGAAGGCAATGAGTGCGTCAGAGAGGTGTCCATCAGTTGGGGAAAGGCTGGACAAATGAGGGTATGTGACTAATGGATGGTACCATGAGAAATGATGAAAGGGAAGGTTTCAGAGAAACCTAGGAAGACTTGTACAAACTGATGCAGAGTGAAGCAAGCAGGACAATGTATACAACATCATAAAGGCCAAAGCTGTTATTTGACCCAACGATCAACATGATTCCAGGGGACCACCTCCTGACAGAGAGCTGATGGACTTAGGATACAGAAAGAGACCTATATTTTTGGATGTGGCCAGCGTGGGAATTTGTTTTGCATGACAATGGACAGCCATTGCAAGTGTTTTTTCTTCTTTTGTTCAGCCGAAAAAAAGGTAGTTGGGAGGGATAATAACGCTTTTTATGGAAAAATTAATTTTAAAATTGAACCAAAAAAAGTTGATACAACAAGCACCAAACTCCTCTCTACATACGGGAAATAATTTTGAAATCTTATATTTTAGTAAATTTTCTATGTACTGAATAATTAGACAAAACAATGGGTGAAAGAAAAAAACATTTATTAAGCACTATGATCATTATGAAGCATTCAGATTGTGAGCTCCTTGAGAGCAGAGGATGTCTTTGGCCTTCTTTTGTATCTCCAGTGCTTAACACAGAGCCTGGCACATAGTAGGCTCTGAATTGTCCTATCTCCTCCACCCATCAGCTGACTGAGATAGACCTGTGGCTTTGTCATTACTGAAACTCCTACTGAAAAACCTCCATCTGGCAGGGAAGATAAACCCTTGTTCAGCCACTACTCTGAGAAACTTGCCTCAGATTGGGGGGGGGTGGGAATCACTGAGGGATTGAGTGATTGTCTCAGGATCACCCACCAGGAGGCATCAGGGGCCAGACTCAAACCCAGCTCACTATTCTTCAATCCACTACACCATGGTGCCTTTAAGATGAACAAGCATTGAAAATAAATGGAGCAGACTTCCAGTGGTGGAGCCAAGATGGCAGCGTAGAAGCAGCAGCATCTCACAGCTCCCATGCAGCCACCCTGAACACCCGTAAAAATATGATGCTGGACAAATTCTAGGACTCTCAAACTCAAAAAATACAGAAAACACATCTCTTGTGGAAGGCAGCTCGGCAGCAGGGGATCATCCGGGCAGGACACAAGTCGAGGCAGGCACAGCTTGAAACCTGAAGGAGCCAAGCTGAGCCACAGCCAGTCTACAAGAGAGAAGAGCTACAGCCTCCAGCAACTCCACATCCACCAAGGTGTGAAAAATAGGGATTAAAGAAAGGTGTGAAAAATAGGGATTAAAGAAAGGCAGCTGGCAGGAGGCGCTCATCCCAGGCCAGGAGCTGAGACTAGCCCAGCCTGAAACCACCATGCGGCAAGGCTCCAGGGTGGCAGCAGGAGGAGCTGAGCCTCCCAAGCCACAGCATGAGTCTACTTCAAAGAAGATCTAAAGCACCTGGAGCAATCTGCATAAGCCAGGATTAAATGTCAGTGAAAGTGAGTGAAGCTTTCAAGCTAAATTTGGAGGAGGAAAAGCAGTTCAGCCAATCTACCCTTGGGGCAAGGAAGCAGTGGGGGAAGAGTAGAAACTGCTGTAACCCACTGATGCCCCCACTGGGCTGCTTCAGAGCTCCTGGCCTGTGGATCTCGCAGGGGGGCTGAGTCGATTAATCAGGGCCAAGTGCTCTTGCATTGAGCGGCCTGGATCAAGATCGTGGTCTTGGGTGGTGGTCCTGGGGAGTGCTTTCAGCAAGCCAAAGCTAGGGGAGGCTGCAACACCCCCCTAATAGCTCCGGCAGCTGGGAAAACTCCAGCAATTTGGGACAGAGCTTTCCCTCCGGGAAGCAGAGTTTCACAAAGCTAAAAAAAAACCCCAACCAATTAATTGACTGGCCAACATGAGGAAAAGGAAGCAAAATAAGAACAGCAATAAAACTCTAGAATCCTTTTTTTGTGGACAAAAAGGATCAAAGCATGGAACAGGAGGAAGACAACACAATCAGGACTCCCACACCAAATGCTTCCAAGACACTTGAAGAATGCCTAGTAGCTATAGATAATCTAAAAAAGGACTTTGAAAAACAAATAAGAGA
>JAQQSW010005399.1:0-14202 GCA_028646575.1 Pseudocheirus occidentalis | reverse complement strand
TTTTTCCATCTGGGAAATTTGACTTTTTAAGGCATTCTCCTCCTCATTGGCTTTCTGGGACTCTTTGCCATTTGAGTTAATCAATTTTTTAAAGTGTTGTTTTATTCCGTCAGGTTGTTGACTCTCTTTTCATGATTTTCTCACATCATTCTCATTTCTCTTCCCAATTTTTCCTCCACTTCTTTTATTTGGTTTTCAAAGTCCGTTTTCAGTTGGTGTATAGCTTCTAGGCATTCTTCAAGTGTCTTGGAAGCATTTGGTGTGGGAGTTCTGAGTTCTGGGCTCTCTTCCTCCCATTCCATGCTTTGATCCTTTTTATCCACAAAAACGGATTCTAGAGTTTCATTGGTGTTTTTATTTTGTCTACTTTTCCTCATGTTGGCCAGTCAATTAATTGGTCAGTTTTTTTTTAGGTCTGTGAAACTCTGCTTCCAGGGGGTGAATCTCTGTTCCAAATCACTGGGGTTTTCCCAACTGTCGGAGCTGTTAGAGGGGTGTTGCAAGTCACCCCAGCTTTGGCTTGCTGAAAGTGCACCCCAGGACCACCACACACGACCATGATCCAGATCCAGGCCACTCAGCGCAAGAGCACTTGGCCCTGATCAATCGACTCAGCCCCCCTGCGGAGTCCACAAGCCAGGGGCTCTGAAGCAGCCTGGTGGGGGCCGCTGCCAGTTCCAGCAGTTCCCTTCCTCCACTGCTTCTTTGCCCTGGGGGCATATTTGCCGAACTGCTTTACCATCCCCAAAATTAATTTTCAAAGTTTCACTTTCACTGACTGTCTGTGAGGATTTGAAAATTCCCTTAGGCAGGTGCTTTAGATTTTCTTTGAAGCAGACTCAAACTGCTTTGAGAAGCTCCTTGTGGCCCCCCTGGGGCCTAGCGTGGCCACTGCTGCGGTTTTGGGCTGGTCGGGTTTCTGCTCCACGGCAGTGCAAGCTGCCCCTCTCCCGTCCCATTCCTCATGCCTTGGCAGATGTGGAGGTGCTGGAGGCTGTAGAACCTCTGAGCCTGTGGTGCCCACTCCGCTCAGCTTAGCCAGGCTCCTTCCCACCACCCTGGGCCTGGCCGCAGTCTCGGCTTCAGGATATTTCAGTCTGAAAACAGTTTCATGTAGGTGTGAACTCTTGGAATAGCCATATTCCAAGATTATTGCATATTAATTCAGATTATGTGAGGGAACAATTAATGTGACTAGAAACATTTCTCTTCATCAATAAGTAAACACATGTGCTTTCATTACTTTTTATACATAATCAGGACAATGAACTTTAATGACCATGTACAGAGATTTATTACATTAATTTCTAGTGCATGGTCTGGTTCCAGTATGTACAGTAATCACTAAATGCTGTTGATTGACTAAACAACCTTTATGTCACAGGAAAAAATTCTGTGTGTGTGTTTTATTATAATAACTCCCAATTGTTCCCAGAACTGTTCAAGTAAAGAAGAAACTCTAAGAAATAACTTTTTAAACATGATATTCTTTAGCATATTATGACAGCCAAAGATCAATGTGTATGGATTATTCCTTTTTCAATATGTACCCAACCTATGCATTGACATTAAGAAAAGTTACATTAACAATTTGGCAAAGAATAGACCCTAAAAGCAGAAGTCAATCAATCTAAACATATGAAATGATACTTTTATTATCTGAAATACCTACAAAATAGAGAAATGTCTGGAAAATAAAGGAAATAGGGCACACTTACAATTACAGCACATGATTGGTATGGGTGTTAAAGCTAACACTTTAGTAGTGGGTGAAGTTGGAAAACATCTGTCTCTTTCACACTCTGTATGATATAGTCTCCTGGGATGTGTGACTCAGCCACTTTTGAGCTAAGCAGTTTCCCTCCGTGGATTTCTTAAGCAAAAGCTGAACTTTTTGAGGAATACTTATAAAAGGGGGGAGGGGCAAAGGGGAAGTCTTTATACTTTGCTGGATGCCTCCTGGATGTCACAAAGCACATATCTCTCTGATTTAATCCATTATGAGTTATGATCTGGGTGGAGGTGGGGGCAACTGTCGTTAAAAGGAAAAATAAATACCTCCTTTCTAGATATTTTATACAATGTTAGGGTATGCTGCTTCATAACTTTTTTTAATATAAAAAACTGAACATCTCATATCAATTTATTTTTTAAAATGCTATCTGAGATTGAAAGGAAGGAATAGCACTGCAATTTAAAGAAATTCCAAAGTAAACAAATGCTTTAAAACCTTTGAAGATGGCGTGAAAATAATTTTATGAATATAGATAATAATATCATCAGATGGTATCATCAATCAAAATTTGTTGAGTGTACTGAGGGTATGAGACCCTAAATATGTTTTTGTTGTTCTTTGATGACTATTGGTCACTCACTTTCCTCATTGTCAAGGTAATGGCTATTGTGTCATAGGAGAACTAAGAGAGATAGATGTATGTTCAAACTTGGCTTCTGATTCTTACTAGCTATATGATGATAGATAAGTTGTCTGAACTGTCTGAAAATTATTAAATAATCTGTAAATTTGGAGTATCAGTACATATAGTATCCATAACACAGGCTTATGTTGATGTTTGAATAAGATACTATAAGTAAATCATTTTCCATACAATCAACAAGAACATAAATATCATTATTGTTAATATAATACATGCTTAAACCTGTTGAATACACAGCTATTTCAAAAGCCCAAATGTTTCAAGGTAGTATCTCACCACACCAGACCAAAAGGCAAAATAAGAGCTAGAGCAGTCATAGCCCAAAACTTCAATAAAAAATCTTTATTAGGAGAGATGAACAAACCAAAAAGAAAAAAAATCCAGAAGTAAAAAAAAATCATTTTGTATCTAGAAATCTGCAAAAGGAGAAAAGATTAACTCCATAAAAACTTCAAGCAGAAATTCAATGGGAAAAATGTATTTCCTTAAAAGATTATATAAAGAATTAAAATAAATAAAATATTGAAAATAAAATTAAAGTTCTGGAGAAACTATCTGGAAAGAAATAAATATCTCAGAAAACAAAATAGAAAAACATACACATGAAATGGAATTCCTAAAAACTAAAATAGTACAAACACATCAATAACTCCAAAAGACAGCAAGAAGTGTTAGAACAGAAATGAAAAAAAATAAGAAAATATAAGGTATTTGAAATAAAAATTGACTTGGAAACAAGTCAAGCTGAGATAATTTCAGAAATATTTGATTCCAAAGTAAAACAACAAAATATAAATTTTTCAAAAAGAAAAAAAAACAATATAAATTTTATAAATTGTAACTGGAAATTTCTGAGACACAGAAACCAGAAGAAAAAGTGAACAAAAAGAATCTAGAAATCATATCCTTAAAGAAATCCGAAATAAATTTTAGCTTTGTTGTAGCCAAAATCAGGAATTGCCATTTTAAACAACAATATTGACAATAACAACAATATCAACAATAACAACAACATACTATAAACATCCAAGAAGTAGTGGCTCCAGAGCCATAAGAAACCAATGTATTTTATGGATATCAAATAAGAAAACCAGAGGTCCTGGTGTGGATTGATTCTGCTTCTTGTATATTGGGCAGTTAGGTAGCTCAGGGGGTAGAGTGTTATGCCTAGAGTCAGGAAGACCTGAGTTCAAACCCAGCCTCAGGTACTTACTAGCTGTGTGATACTGGACTAATCACTTAATTATGTCTTAGTTTTTTTCATCTGTAAAATAAGGTGGAGAAAGAAAATGTCAAACCACTGTGATATCTTTGCCAAGAAAACCCAACTGAGGATATTAACAGGGAAAAGAAAAATTAGGTTAATTAAAGTTGCATAATAGGGGGAGAAAGATAAAACTTTCTATTTTCCTCATTGGATTACATGACAGGAAGAGTATCTAAACATTGTTAAGGGAGGAATGAGAGTTTGCAAGAATCAAACCTTATGGATTTAATATATGAGAACTGGGCGAAAACATGAAGAATTAATGCTTATAAAACTACATAAAATATGATAGGAAGCAATCAAGAATGTGAAGAGGGAGGGTTAAGAGGAAAGAAGATAAGATGGAATGAAAAGATTTAAGAAAACTTGTTGATCTTGAATGCAGAATTAAAGGATGGTGATGAAGCAAAGCAAGCAAATGAACAAAAAACTAGACTCTAAGAGAGTATCTGTCATTTAAAGATAGCTTGGTAGTACAGTGGATAAAGCACCAGGCATGGAGTCTGTAAGATCTGAGTTCAAATTTGACTTCAAATACTTATTAGTTGTGTGAGCTTGAGCATGTCACTTAACACTGTGTGACTCAGGTTTCCTCCTCTGTTAACTGAGCTGCAGAAGAAATTGTCCAGACACTCTGGCATCTTTGCCAAGAAAACCCCAAATGGGCTCACAAAGAGTCAGACATAAATGGAACAACAAATCAACAGTAACAAAACCTTTCATTTGGAGGAATAACCAAAAAACCTGTGATTATTAAAGTATGAAATTATTATTAAGCTTTTAGTAATAACAAGAGATGCTGTCAAATAGTCCTGTGTAGTATGCACTTATACAATAGAAAAATTTGAATAACCAGGGGTATACTTTAATATAATAATAAAAATATTGTAATGATAACTTTTCAATCCTTAAGAAATCAATAATCAATGGTCAACTATGTCTCCAAAGGATATAAAGCATATTTCCCAACTCCATAAAGGCAGGAGAAGGAGTCAAGGAGTAGAAAGTGCATACATTTTATAAATAGCCATTGTGTGGTTTTGTCTTCTTTGACTGTGCTTACATGGTATAATTTTTCTTTTATTTTTCTTGTTAGATTTTAGAGGTTGAGAGGAGAGGAGAGAGGAAGCAATGGTGAAACAAAAAAAAAAGGAGGTGAGAGAAATTGTTTCTTTTTCTGTATGTACATGAAGAGAATAAAAAGAAATTAATAAAGAACATGGATAACCAAAACTGCTTTGAAAGAAGCAGGGGAAGGGAGGAAATAGGAGAGAGGAAAATACACTTAGCAATCAAAGCTGGCAAACATTGAAGCAAGTTTCTCTGACAAAGGCCTCATTTCTCAAACTTATAGAGAACTGAGTCAAACTCATAAAAATTAGAGCTATTTCTCAACTTATCTAAAGTTATGATCAGTTTTCAGAGGAAATAATTAAAGCTATCTGTAGGTATATAAAATATATCCTAACTCACTATTGACTGGAGAAATGGAAATTAAAACAGTTCTGAGGTACTATCTCATACTTATTTTATTGGATAATAGAATGGAAAAGGCAAATGATAAGTGTTGGAGTGGATGTGGAGAAAATGAGACACTAATGAATTGTTGGTAGAGTTATGAACTGATTTCTTCTTTCTGTAGAGCAATTGGAACCATGCCCAAATGGCTATAAAACCAGGTATATCCTTTGACCTAGGAATACCACTAGGTCTGTATCCCAAAGGAGATTAAAAAAAGGACCTATATGTATAAAAATATTTATAGCATCTCTTCTCTGTGGGCAAAGAATTAGAAATTTTGGGGATTCCCATCAATTGAGGAATTACTGAATACTGCTGTATTTTAAGAAATGATTAACACAATACTCTCAGAAAAACCTGGAACTTCTTGCACGGACTGATCCAAAGTGAAACGTGCTGTACACAAAGTAATAACAATATTGTAAGATGCCCAGTTGTGAATGACAGTTATTCTCTGGGATACAACAATCCAAGATAACTCTGAAGGACTTAGGATGAAAAATGGTCTTCATCCCTAGAGAAAGACAGTTTCTGAATACAGACTGAAGTATGCTTTTTGCACTTTAGTTCTCTTGTGGTTTTTTCCTTTCACAATATTGCTATTATGGATATATTTTGCATGACTGCACATCTATAACCTGTATTCTAGTATTTGCCTTCTCAAAGAAGGAAATGTTGGGGAGGGAGGGAGGGAGATAATTTGGAACTCAAAGTTTTTTTTGGAGGGCAGTTGGGGTTAAGTGACTTGCCCAAGGTCACACGGCTAGTTTTTGTGTTAAGTGTCTGAGGCCAGATTCAAACTCAGGTACTCCTGACTCCAGGGACAGTGCTCTATTCACTGCGCCACCTAGCTGCCCCCAGGAACTCAAAGTTTTAAAAGGAAATGTTAAAAAATTATTTTTCATGTAGTTGGGTAAAAAACATAAAAATCATTTAGAAAAAGAAGAGTGCACCCTCCCAAAGAAAAAGAAAGTAGGATGTGGAACACACACATAGACATACGTGTGTGTACACAAATAGCTGTATGTGTACAAATGCATATACATACCCATATGCATACATGCATCTATGTATATATACATACACATGCATACACACATTCTTTGTTAAGAGGAGCAGTATGGAATGAATGGAAAGTGAAAAGAAAATGGAATGAGCATTGTTAAGTACATATGATGTGCCAGGCACTGTTCCAAGCACCACATTCCCCCAAAATCTCATTTGATGTTCACAATAACCCTGGGACATGGGTACTATTATTATCTTCAATTTAGAATCCAGGAAACTGGGGCAATCCAAGGCTATGTGACTTTCCCAGAGGTACAAAGTTAGTGTGTCTGAGTCTTCATGACTTGAGGCCCAGTACTCTGCCGAGTGTATTACTTAGAAACCTATGATTAGGGGCGGCTAGGTGGCGCAGTGAATAGAGCACTGGCCTTGGAGTCAGGAGTACCTGAGTTCGAATCTGGCCTCAGACACTTAACATACACACACACAAAAACTAGCTGTGTGACCTTGGGCAAGTCACTTAACCCCAACTGCCCTCCAAAAACAAAACAAAACAAAAAAAAAAGAAACCTATGACTAGTCCTTTTCCCTGAGTAATTCACTTAGGTCTAGCTTTTCCAACTATGGAATAGCAATGCTATTAAGAAAATTTAGTTTCACAATGTTGTAAGAATGTGATGAATTAATGTTTGCAAAATGCTACATAAATATAGGATATCGTTATTATTTTCCAAGAAGGCAATTATGAGGACCTGAACTAGTGTGCTAGGCAGGTAAGTAAAGAGAAATGTTGGGGTTGTACCCTTGACTAAACTTGCCACCTGATTGGATATTGGTGGATGTTTTAAAGGGAAGAATAAAAAAAAATGAGCATGATTCCATGACTGCCATCCTGGATACTGTCACTAGATATAGGAAAGTTAATAACAAGAGTAGATTTTAGAGGTCAAAGACAGTTCTGTATCAAATATAGTGCTTTTGAGATGTCTATCAGAATTTCAAGTGGAAATGTTTAATTGACAATTGTTCTTGTGATTTTAGAGTGGAGGAAAGAGACAAGAATAGGATATAAACATTTGAAAAATCTGCAGAGAGGTAATAATTGAACTGCCAGTTTGGTGCTCAGTGGATAGAGTGCCAAGTCTGGAGTCAGGAAGACTCATCTTTCTGAGTTCTGATACTGAATTCAGACACATTAACTGTGTGACCCGGTTTGTCCCAGTTTCTTCATATATAAAAAGAGCTAGAGAAGGAAATCTCCAACCGCTCTTTGCCAAGAAAATGCTAAACATGGTCATAAAGTCTCAGACACAGCTATAACAATTAAGAAACAACAAAAATAATTGAACATATGAGAGATTATGAGCTTGTCAAGAAAGTGAATGTGGAGAGAGAAAATAAGATGAAAGACAATGCAACCACACATAGGGGGTACGGAGACATCTATGATAATTCTGCAAAATAGACTAAAAAGGAATGTTTTAGAGAGGTAGAAGAATCAGCAGATAGAAGAAATAACTACAACAAAGGAGAAGAAAAAAGTATCTAGACGGAAGAGATGTTCAACACTGTAAAATATTGTAGAGAGATCAAGAAGGAGGAATCTGAAAAAACATATTAGATTCTGAAATTAAGAGAACATTAATAATGCTAGATAGAACCGTTTTCATCAAGTGTTAGACTCTAAAGCCAGTTTGGACAGGGTTAATAAAGGAGTGCAAGGAAAGGAAGAGGGGATGAGCAACACAATTAGGTTTCTTTAGGTCTTTTGATATAAATGAAAAAAAATATGTAAGTTGTAAATTATGGGTTTTAGTAGGGTCAAACTAAGGCTATGAGAGAGAATGTTTCAAACTTGTTTTGCAAATTTTAAAGAAATGTATAATGGGAAAAATTTGTTTAGGTGTAAAGGTCTATATCAATAGTGAACAATGCAGTATGAGCATGACCATGGGGTTTTCTATTATGGTACAAGAATTGTTCTGCTGAAAGAGAGAGGAATCCTTTATGACAGATTGAGGATTTTTCCAACCCTTTTCATACAGTGATGGTATGGGTCACTTCTAAAATATTTTTGACATCTTGATAGAGATTATAACACAAACAAATACTTTAGATAATATTTTAAAGGTATATTCTTATAGGTTATTAAAGTCTGTTTAGCTCTCATATTTTCATTTTCCATGAGAAACTAATTCTGCTAAGTTCAAATTGCCAAATTAACTTTCACTATTTATTTCATTGACTTGTGATTTATGTACTCTGTTTAGTTCCAATAGGCCTGGATCTGGTTAGCAGAAGTTCATGACCCTACAAGCAGTAGGCAAGAGAAGATGGAAATCGCCTTGTAAGTAGTGAAGGTCACAAATCTACTATCCTGCCAGTTCTGGAAAGGAAGGAAAAGGTATTTGGACCTTTTGCAGCTGTCTGAAAATTGCGTAAATGTCTTTAATATTAATGTTCTTCTCTTACTTTTAGTATTCCTTGGAGAATCTAATATCAGAGGTTAGTTCCTCTGCTTCTATAATGAAATATAGCCTTGTTAAATATTGTGTAAAATGAAGGCTTTTTGCCATTTTGTCTTTACTGCAGCAATAATGCAAAATGCAGAAGATTGGCTGGGCTGTATGGTTAAAGAACTTAACTCCTCTAAGTGTTTGGAGCATGAGAGTTTTAGTCTCATTAAACAAAAGTCAATATGATATGAGGGAAAGAGGTTATTAACTGATGAAGTGGATAAAGTACTGGAAATGCAGTCATAAATACCTTAATTCAATATTTCCTTGAAGATTTTAATAGTTTTGAATACAGATTGAAGCAAACTGTTAGCTCTTTCTATTTTTCGTTTTATTCTGTTCTTTCTTTCTCATTGTTCATTCCTTTGGTTATAATCCTTCTTTACAACTTGACTAGCATTAAATGTGAAGTATTTGTAAAATCCATATTAGATTGGGAGTTGTCATAGGGGAGCATGGGGAAGGAAAAGGAGGAGGAGAAAATTTGTAACTAAAAAGTTTGTGGAAGTGAATGTTGTAAACTAAAAGTAAATAAATGAATAATTTTCAAAACTAATGAGGTGATGTAAAAAAAAGATTTAAATAACTGTGACCTAGAACAAGCCATTTAATATCTATACACCTTCATTTTTGTTCTATGTAAAATAGGTATGATAATATCTAACTCATAGAACTAATATGAAGACCAAATGATAAAATATATATAAACTATTTTGCAAACTTTAAAATGCTATATATAATAATAGTTATTATTATTAGACAAGATGCCAGAAGACATGGATTCAAGATCCAGTTCTGTCACTACAATTTTTATTCATTGGTGAAGTCATTTTTTTTTCTGTACAGATACACCATGCTGCAAAGATCTGTGCCAGTCTCATGTGTCTCATGTGCCATATCTCATAATTGATATCAAAGTCCTTGAGAGTGTCCTTGTATCACTTCTACTGACATTATGTGAGCACCTGCCTTGTGCGAGCTCTCCATAAAATTAGCTTTTTTGGCAAACATTGATTTAATATAAGAACATTGTGGCCAGCACACAAGAGTTTGACTCTCCCTAGTAGATTTTAAATACTTGATATTTCAAGTTGGGAGAAGACTTCAATGTCAGGTACCTTCTCTTTCCAGGTGATTATCAGAATCTTCCTGAGACAATTCAAATGGGAGCAGTTGAATTTTTTGATATGGTACTGGTAGACTGTCCAGGTTTCACAGGCATCCAATGAAATTAGCTGAATAGTTCTGTAGGTCTTTAGTTTTATAGGTATCCTAATACCTCTTCCCTCTCACACATTCTTTTTCAGTTGCCAAATGGTAAACTAACTCTGGTAATGTTTGTGTGTACATGTGCACATCCCTAAAAAATAGTATTCTACCAAGGTTAAATGAAGTTATCTACAGCATTCATTTTTTTTTCATTAGCTATAAGTGATGGTTTTAATTATGGATGGTGCAGTGGTGGCTGGAGGACAAGTTTTATTTGCTTGGGCTAAGTGTTAAACTAAAATTAGCACCAACAGTGAACCTACTCATACTTTGATTCATCTCAGCCTCAGAAGCTGCATTGATTGCTCAGATATCCTTGAAGAAAAAGTCACACATCACGTCTCCCTCCAATTTCTTCTTGGCTTGTGGACTTTTCAAGTTAAATAATTTTGCCATCAGTGTGGCAGTTGACCTTGAGGTTGTTTTCATACTTTTTCACAGCATCTAACAACATCACTGAAAATATCATGTTAATAAGGAGAGGAGAAAGCACACAGCACAACTTCATTCCATTGGTGACTGGGAAAGTGTGATAATTGTACAGTATCTAGAATTGTACAGTATCTAGTGCAAGAATGTTGTCATGAAACTGCTATATGATACTGATAAATTTCTCCAAACAACCAAATTTTGCTATGATTTAAAATAGGCCTTCATGAGTGACAGTATTAAAGATCTTGGTTAGATCAATGAACATTGTGTACAGACCTCTGTTCTGCTCCTGGAATTTCTCTTGGAATTGTTGGCCATAAAACACCACTTTGAATAGTCCTCAGTCTTTTATTAAACCACACTGGTTCTTGGGTAGATGATCATCATCATCACCCAGGTCAAGGATCAGCTGCCTAAGGAGTAATATGGTAAGAATCTTAATGGCAATGGCTAAGAAAGACATTCCTATGGTTGTCTCAGGACAATGTACATCTTCCTTTATAGACATAGATAATAGAGGCATCCTTGATCTTCTAGGGCAGGGGTTCTCAACCCGTGGGTTGTGTTCAATTTGTAACAACGAAAATATATCCTGCATATCAGATATTTACATTACAATTCATAACAGTGGCAAAATTACAGCTATGAAGTAGCAACAGAAATAATTTTATGGTTGTGGTTCACCACAACATGAGGAACTGCATTAAGGGGTCACTGTATTAGAAAGGTTGAGAACCACCATTCTAGGGGATCACCTCCTTTTACCACAAAGCTCAGATAATTTTACTATGAGCAATGACTATCCTGCCTTGTAGATCTCTGCTGGAATGGAATCAGAACCAGGTTCTTTGACACATGAGAGGGGCCTAATGACATTCAAACCCTCTTCTTCAGGTGGAAGTTTAGCTAACATGGGATTGACTTCAAACTGAGCTAAATGATCAATAATTTCAACATTGATCAATGATAGTCTGTTGAGAACACAGTGGAAGTTTTAAACCCATATCTATAAGATTATATCCTCATCACTAATCAGTGTGACTCCATCAGTGCTAAGTAGCTGAGATTCGCCAAGGACCTTTTAGCCCATAAGTAGCCTTCAGGGTAGTGTAGAAACAGTTTGGATTATTACTATCAGTGTAAACCTGAATTTCATCTTCCTTCTTGCATCTCTCTAAGTTTCACTTTCACTTTACTTTTTTTCGGAGGGGGAAGGCAAGGGACTTGCCCAAGGTCATACAGCTAGTAAGTGTCAAGTGCCTGAGGACAGATTTCAACTCAGGACCTCCTGAATCTAGGGTCAGTGCTCTATTCACTGGGACACCTAACTGCGTCACTTTGCTTTTGAGGGATTTAAATGCTGCATCTTTAGAGTTATATGGATCATCTTGCTGGAAGACCTGTAGAGTTCTCAATTTTTACTTAGTAGCTTATGAATTTCTTCCTCAAATTCATGTAACTAATTCCATGTTTGTGAGTGTTCAGGTAAAGATGAGTAAATACAGTGTTATATATCAAATCTTTGAAAGCTACTCACTCCTTTTCTTTTTCACTGTTACCAACAGTGCATTAGCTCAGTTTTTATCCTCAAGGGAGTAACAAACTGTTCACATACAGAGAAATGCTCTGTTCTTAGACTTTGAGGCTTTTGGTACCTCTACTATCTTTGGACTGCACCTTTTGTTGAATATAAATGTTTAGGCTGGAGAGGATAAATCTATGTTTTGTCCAGCACTCTGCACTAAATATTATGTCAATCATTCACACATCCTGTCTGTCTTTTCTCCTTACAACTGCATAGTCTATTAAATGCTAGTTTGCTTCAGAGGTGTATCCATGAAGTTTTGTTGTTTTGGGTATATAGGAGACAGTGCTGGTGAAAAGAAGGTCAGGAGATACACGAGTCCTTAATTGTAAAACATTGTTGCTTCAATTTCCAACTCCATTCCTTGTAAATACTCCCTGCCATGTCATAAAATCTGTGCTTACCCTGACTTTAAAGTCATCCAGAATTGCAAGTTTGTCCTCTTTTGGAACATTAATGGTGAGGATTTCCAGGTCTTCATAAAATTTTTCTTTGACCTCATTGGGGTTCATCTTGGTGGAAACATACACTAATGATGGTGACAAGGCACTTTCCTGAAAATGGGAATCACATTTTTTGAACTTGTCATTTATGTATTTTGGGAGCCAAGCAAGCTTGTTGACTAGATTATTGAGAAACCTACACCAGCTTTGTGGAACTCATGATGGTGGCCACTCCATAAAAATGTGTATCCAACTCTGACTTTGGTAAATTGGTCTTCATTTACCAGTTTTGTTTCACCCCAGGGGTGCTTTGCCAATAAAATATTTGTTGAATCCCCTTGCAACATGAGCAATTCATCTTCCAGGTCTACTATATTTCTTGTTGTCCATGACTGTGTTCACATTTCATGTGCCAATAGTGACTGGACTCATCTTTGCAGAAGTTTTTATACATATCTTTGTGTTTCATCTGCAGGGTGAGATACCGACCTGCTGTGGTAAGCAAGTTATGGTTAGGTAAAGGAGAAAAATTTTAGGGTACCTTTTTAGTTTCTTCTTCATGTCAGGATGTGAGCAGTGTGGTCCTTAAGAAGACTACACAGATCACTGAGAAGATGACCCTATATCCCAGGACACCTGTGCACAAAGTTGTGACTGCAACTGTCAGTGTAACTGATGTTTCATCACTAGCCCATCACCAAAGCACTTTTAGATAGGTAAAATAGTAATATAGTAAATGAATAGTAAAACCATGAAACTGTAAAGCACTATGAGTGATGTCTTTGGACTTACATTTAAATTGGATTTAAGTAAAGTAGAGCTGTGTAAAGTTGTCAGTCTCAGTGTCTTTTCTGGAGTCACTGGAACACCATGGAAAAACAAAAGTCAAGATGACTGATAACAGCTCTGCATGTAGTAGATGATGTTGGTGTTTTCAGTGTGTGACCAAGCTCTAGCCACTCCATAATATCTGCTTCAGTCATTTTCATTGATCGTTGAAACAAAATGTTCAAATGTGCCTATTTCTCTGGGGAACTATTCACATGTTTGCAATACACATGACCCTAACTCACCAATGAGTTTCAGTCCTATAATTTACTCTCAATATGATTTAACCCAGGGAGGATGGGAGGGGGGCCCAGCCAAGGTGGCAGAGTAGAAGCCCAAACTTGGTGTGATCTCCTGCCTACTCCAATCACTTCCAATATACAGGGAAAAATGACTCTAAACAAACTTTAGATCTACAGAAACCACAAACTGATAGAGAAAAACAAATCTCCCACTGAAGACAGCCCAGCAGGTGGACAGTAAGGGTCTATCACATGGACCTAGGTGCTCAGTGCAGTCCAATGTAGTTCTGGCCCAAGTGTGACCCCAACCAGCAGGAGCCAGAGCAGACTCCAGAAGAGTGAATCAGCAGCAGCTGTGGAGGTTTACAGAATTTCCAACCCATAAAGCCCAAAGACAAAGTGAAAGGTCAGTGTGGAACACTATTGGAATAGGTGGGAGGATGAAGCCCCTCACCCCTGGGGTGAGAAGTACGGGAGGTGGTGACAGCTGTACCATATGGCTACCTATGGAGTTAATGGCCTGCAGATAGTAGGGGAACAAAGTGATCATTTGGAGGTGAATCACTCTTGCTTCAACCTCCTTGGATCTGCATCGCAGTCTTGGATGGTGGTCCTGGGGCATGTGGTCAGTGAGCCAGAGCTTGCAGGAGATA
>JAQQSW010005398.1:0-14202 GCA_028646575.1 Pseudocheirus occidentalis | reverse complement strand
AGGAAGGAAGGAAGGAAAGAAGAAAGGAAGGAAAGAAGAAAGGAAGGAAAGAAGAAAGGAAGGAAGGAAGGAAAGAAGGGGTAGGGTGGGGCAACTAGGTGACATAGTCAATAGAGCATCTGCCCTGGAGTCAGGAGAACCTGAGTTGAAATCCAACAAGCTGTGTGACCTTGGACAAGTCACTTAACCCAAATTGCCTTGCCTTCCTCCCTAAAAAAAGTGGTAGGAAGGAATAAGAGGACATGTGTACTTCTCTCTATGACCCTGAAGATGTCATGTAGGGCTACATCCATATTTTTGCTGCCAGATCCTTACAGTTTATTTTAATAGGTGAATTTTTTTTATTAATCAATTATGAAAAAGCTTTAAAAAATTTTGAAGAGTGATGAGCTGCCACAAACCCTCCTCACAATTTCCATTCTCAGTGTTTGCTGTGTAACTGCCAGGAAGATGACCAGGGCATGAGGAGAGGACTACAAGGGTTGTCATGTTCTTAAGGATGAGTGACAGGTATGGTTTCATGCCTTTACAAAGGCAGCCAGTGATCTACTAGTCCATAGGATTAATATGGGTATGATTTAGGGAACTGCATTCAGGAGGGTGTCTTTCCTTCCCAAGCACACACATGCACCTAGACTCTAGGTATCCTCAGGAGATTAAAAGGCACAAAACAAAACAATCTCACACATGGGATATATAATCTGAATAATTCCACATACACACACCAAAATCAAAACAAAACTATGTGATGGCACCATAGAGTGATATGGAAAATAACACCAACAAATAATATTAATCCACCTGTCTAATATGGAGACTGTTAAGGTTTATAATCGTAAATCTATAGGAGGAAGGGACCTCCAAGGCTGTCTAGCACAACTCCTTCTCGTTGTTAGATTTGAAAATACAGGCTCAAAAAGACTGACTGATGTATTCAAAGTTATCAGGTAGTATAAGAGGAAGGATTTCAATCTGGTTCAATGGCTCCCAAGACAGTGCTCTTTTAACCACACCATACCACCTCCCTACAAAACATCTTCCTTGTAGCAATTCTGTGAGGCAGCAGTAATTCAATGTTATATTCATTTTACAGATGGGAAAACCAAGGCTCAGAGGGAGTAAGTAATTTGCCCATAATCATATGCCTGGTGATTATGCTGGACCTTAAATTCAGTCTCATAACTTCAGGTGCAGAATTCCTTCAAGCCCACAGGTGAACCCTCTCCCATTTAAAAAAAACACACACACAAAACAAACAAACAAAAATACAATAACATAATGCCCCTCTATTTACAAAATACATTATGTACCACGACTCTGTATAATAGGAAATACAATGATTATGACATACATTTTAGAGATGAGGGAACTGAGGTGACAAACAGGAAATTATTTGCCCACAATCACACAGCTAATAAGTTACTGAGCATGAATTTGAGCCCAGATCTTTCCATTTCAAGCCAGGTGCTCTGAAAGTCCAAAATTTTGTGTGGTGATTTTGAATGTGGAGAACTCTTGGTTTTTTTTGTTTTTTTTTTTGAGGGCAGTTGGGGTTAAGTGACTTGCCCAAGGTCACACGGCTGGGTTTTTTTGTGTTTAACTGTCTGAGGCCGGATTTGAACTCAGATACTCCTGACTCCAGGGCCGGTGCTCTATTCACTGCACCACCTAGCTGCCCCCGTGGAGAACTCTTTTGGCCAGTGGACTTAAGGCTAACTTTTAACTGAAAGAAGTTAATTACAAACTGCAGGGGCTGCTAAACATTTTGTATTGTTGCAGAATTTGATCACCGGTTGGCCTTCATAGACTCACTGCTATGCCCAGATAGAGTTCATTATCACCAGCATGACCCACAAATATGAAAGAAAACATATGTCGGTTGGCTAAGCAGGTGTCTTTTTTTTGATGGGCACCATAGCTATAAAATAACTAGCAAAATACTACTACTACTACTACTACTACTACTACTACTACTACTACTACTACTACCAATAACAATGTTGATGATGATGGCAATGATGATACCCATAGTTACATGACCTGTCCAGCATCATAAAAGTGAAATAATTTATAAAAGAGAGAAACAATAGTTACTTGTTTGAGTACTTCACAGAGATGCTCTAAAGCAAATATCTGGCTAGCCTTAAATTTCTATGTGAATGTGAATCATTATTATCATAAAAGCAGGGGGACCTAGAATTCTGGGCCAGTGCTTCTAAATGTGCTCTTACACAATGGTTACTGAGTTGAATTCTTCCACAGGAGGGAGAACAAGAGATCTCTGCTGCAAGCTCCCTGAGGACCTCCACATAGAATACACCAAAGTAGTCTGATAGTCCATTATCCTCTGAAACATGACTAACTCTAATTGACACATGTGGTTGTGTTTTAGCATTGCTGTTGTTTTGTTTTCTGACTGGAGTGATTTCACTGATTTCACTGGTGTCGGGAGGTCCCAGTACGGAACTTTATCATTGCAGAACTAGCTATACCTTCTCGACTTAAAGAGCTGTTGGTGGGGTTAAGACATTAAATGACCTGCTCAGGTTCATACAACCAGTATGTGTCCAAAATGAGACTTGAAGTCAGGTCTTCCTGACTTTTGTAAGAGGCACTTTTCTAGCTACTACAGCATGTTCTCTACTTAAGTCTATGTTTGACAATTTGAAATAATCTATTATGGTTTTAAAACAGCCCTGTCAAAACAGGGGACAATCCATCTTTTTGTTTTTTGTTGTTTTTTTTTAACATTATTCCTGACGCTGAATTTTATCCTAGGCAAGTATTTTTTCTATGATTATTTTAGTTTTTTTCAAATAAAAATGAGATTATTTATTTGAAAATTGGTCTTTCTTCACTTTAGCCAGTTACAAACAGAAGCTGTATTTTATTCGGGGGGAGGTCATATAGGATGTTACGATTTAGGCTTAGAACATTTCTGAGAGACAGGCAGGAGAACTGAACCCCAATGGACCTGAGTTGTGTTTACCATGAAAAGTGTAGACAATAACTGCCCAAGCTTCCTATAAGAGGGAAATTTGCTTTATACTGATTTTTTTTCCTGTGCTGTCGTTAGTTCATCAAAAAAGGGAAGTGATCAAAGTTTTTATTCCTTTGAACTTGAAACCCCCTAAGAATGATAATCAGTTAGAAAGACTAAGCCTTGCTAGACATGCCATTGCAAGTTCAAAGCATTCAAGATGAAACCAGTGATTTCCAGGCTGGTGTAGAACACATCTATGCTACAATGCTCAGTGCGAGAATCATGCATCTCAAAGATAACACCCACGTCTAAGTAGAGAAATATATTTAAACAATCAAAACATCCTTGAAGCCAGTACATGGCTAACATGTTCATAATTAACTACAGTTTCAAATACCACCAGAATGTAATTAACTACAACTCATTTCTCACAGAGGTGTTGAAAGTGTAATTTTAAAAGAAAAATCTTACTGATGGAGGGATAGAAGTTCAGCAAATTATTTTAAAAATCCTTGGCTGCTCAATCGATCTCTTTTGATCTGAACCCAATAAATATTTTAGAGGGCTCACAAAATATTGATCAGACATGCTTGATGATTATAGAACTCAGATATATATATATTCTTAGAAGAGGGAAAGGTTCTTAGTAGTTTTGTTTGGAATGTCATCTGTCCCTGGCAATTGGAAGGTGTTGTAATGATTTTTTTTATTGTTAATATACAGACAAAAAATCCCACCTGTTGTAAAGGAAAATGAAAAATATCTATCTCTGGAAAACTTTATACTTCTTAAAATGAATTTAATTTATGCTCTTGGTTTTCATATCATTGTCTTTTCTAGATATGTATCCAGACCTCAGTACCATAATTAACTGACTGCTGTCTTGAACCTTGAAAAACAGTTCAGCAATAAGAACCACCACAATGACTATTTTAGACAATCTTTGTAACATTAAGGGCAGCTAAGGAGTGAAATTAACAGAGTGCCAGTCATGGAGACAGGAAAACTAATCTTCCTGAGTTCAAATCCAAATTCAGACACTTAGTAGCTATGTGACCCAAGAAAAGTCAGTTAACACAGTTTGCCTCAGTTTCTCCCTCTGTCAAATGAGCTAGAGAAGGAAAGAGCAAACTGATCCAGCATCTCTGTGAAGAAAAGTCCAAACAGGGTCATGAAGAATCAGACAAGACTGAAAATGACTAAGCAACAACACATCGTTACATGCCTGTAGTTCTTATCCTCTCTACTGAGGGAAGGGAGACATAGTCCAATACTTCTGCTTGATAATTTTAAAAGAAAATATCACCTCTGTTTGTAGAGTATTTAACAGTTTATAGGATGCTTTCCCACATATGTCAATTGCTTTTCACAATAACTCCTGGAATAGATAGAGCAGACATTATAATTCATTTTTGCACATAAGAAAAAAAAATTTGGGGAGATTAAGGGAGACATCTAATAAATAATGGAACTGATGCAGGAGCTGCAAAGTCCAGCTCAGTGATCTTTCTGTTATTCCACAATAATAACATGGATTCCTAGACACACACTTTGTCTCCCCTCATAGAATCTAAGCTGTTCCACATTTCACTTTTATATCTTCATCACCCAGTACAGTGCCCAATGTGTTATATACACTTCTTGTTGCTTGATTGATAGAATAACTACCATGATCTGCCATCATCAATCTTCTTGTGAACCAGAAATATCTTTGCATGTCACTGATAACTTGTGAGTTAGGATAAGTTGAAGAGAAAAGAAAAAAAGGGGAAGAAGGGAGAGAAGGAGGAGAAGAAATATAGCAAGGGAAAAATAAGAATAGATGATATTTACATGCTATTTTTAAATAAGGTTTGCAAAATGAATAATGTAAATTATCTTATTTGATCCCTCTCAACCATCTTGTGAATTGTTTTACAATGTCCACTTTACAGATGAGGAAACTGAGGCAAAGAGTGTAAATGATGTGACCAGGTTCACCTTATTATCTATGATCAGAGGTAGAATTGAAACACACCTGCGCCCCATGTCTAGTCTTCTTCACCCATACCATACTGCTTCTTCATAGAGAGAAAGAAAGGGAGGAGAGAGGCAAATAAAGAGAAAGACAAAATAATAACATAGATATAGAGAAGTAGGGTGTCACCAAAAATCACAGCTTCTAGTTGACTATCTTTCAAATAGTGAAAACTAGACCTTGAAACAGATTCCATTTTGTGGTTCCTTTCTTTTAGGGTCCCTCTTTCAAGGCAGTCCAAATGTGTTACCTATACATTTGGAAAAAAAACAAAAACAAAAATCCCACATATCTCTGAGGTACAGAATCCAACAGAAATTGGATCATTTACACAAAATATGAATGGGGAAAAATTAGAATTTCAAATAACTTCTGGTTATCTTTATGTAATTACATCATTTCAGAAAAAAGACAATTCATTTGGAAAGAATTCTTTCCCTGTTGGCTTTGATGACTTGATAGATCCTTATCAAATAATCTTTGTTTCTTAACTGTCCCATCTGCTCCTGCTGCTTGTTCTCCACTTGAAGCTGCATCCTGTCTTTTCACAATTACCTACTATATCCCTCTGAGACGGCAGTGAAGGAAGTGGTAGAAGAGAGAATGAGGAACCAGCCAGTGGTAATTAAGGTTTCATGCAGATAGTCCTAATAACAAAAAATGGAGGAAAAATGGATACGCTTGACAGAGTGTCACTGAACTTTCAATTCATGCCAAAATTCATTTACATAACGAGAGACAGCTTACAGTAGGAAAAGACATATGGCTGCAGGCAGGATTAGATATTTTTGCTTATCATATAAACAGCTCATACACTAATCTACCTATGTAAGCCATGCTGAATAATGTAGGGACTGCAGAAATGAATTCAGATCAAGAACCAACCATTGACTGTGTACAGGACATTGTACTAGGTTCTGAAATGGTGGGAAAGATATGAAGATGAGCAAGACAGTTTGCCCCACCACTCAAGAAGCTGGCAACCCAGGGGAGGCAATCAGAGAAATACTGCTATTTATTTATTTATTGAGTTGTGCTCTCATCTGTGAAGGTCTACCCTCCAACAATGTTTATTCTAACCTTTGCATACCATATCATCTTGGGAAATTTCTGTCCCCATGTTTCTGCCAAATCTCGGTGGAAGATCAGCTCACTGTGTTGCAAATGTAATAAATATGTGTACATGGTTATATATATATATATATATATATATATATATAGAGAGAGAGAGAGAGAGAGAGAGAGAGAGAGAGAGAGAATGAATGAGAGAGAGAGATCTTTATTATTTTTCTTTTATTATTTTTCCTCCTGGCTACTTGTTTTGAGAAAAGTAATCTATGTCTTTTTCTTCTTTCTTTCCTTCTTTCCTTCTTCTTTTTCCTTTCTTTGTAATGCTACTTGTTTGTGTATACACGCATATACATATATGTGCATATGCATGCACATATGTGGACACACATACATAAACATATATACACATATACACCTATTAACCCATATTTTCCATTATTATGTAACAACATATAATCATATAATTAATAATGTATTATGTATAATTATATAAGCTATGATTTTATATTCTATTAAGAAAAATACTGATTCAACAAATTATGCTAATAAACATTATAAAATGTAATTAAATGCAGAGGAGAAAATAAAACAATATATTATGAGAGGTATGAAGAGAGAGATTATTTCTCATTGTAGGAATCACAGAAGCTTTGTGGAGGAGAACAGTGATTAAGTCAATATTCAAAGAAAAGTATATATGTGTGTGTATGCCATGCAAACATATATGTGAATTTGTATGTGTGTATATATATATGTGTGTGTATGTGTTTAGTGTATATATCTATACATGTTGTAATGGTAATTAATTTGAATTTGAAGACCCCTTTTTGTATAGGTAAGCAAGCAAGTACTTAGCACCTTGTTTCAAGTTAAGAAAAGGTAGAAGGCACTTAGCACTTAGTAATTGGTCTAGCCACTGTTGGGGAAACAGAAGTATGAACTCCTGTTTCCTGTTGCTGACATAACAGGAAGGGATTGGATGAAACAGGAATTTAATGCTGTGTGTATATAAGAAAAGTCCCAGAGAGGCACAGTCAGAATTTCTTGGGACAAGAATCTGGTGACAAAAGCTGAATTTCCTGAGAACTTGTGATGGCTGCTTTTAAAGAGGAGCCCAGAAGTCCAGGAGCTCCTCTCCCCAGGCTGGATATGGTGATTCTGATTTTTAGAATGACCTACAGAAGACTGAGGAAGCATGACAGGGATGCTAAGACTGCCTTTTTTGTGGCTTGGTTGAGCCTTGAATTCCAGGGAACAGAAATTTTGAAGGATTTGAGATGGACTGGACCCTGTGAACTTCAGTGTGGAGCAGGACCTATATAGAGAGCTAGACAAGGACCTAGGAGCTGTCTGCCTTTGAACCCAGGTGAGAGTCTGGTGAATCCAGGTAGAATCTAGGACCATGAAAAAGCATCCAGAGAATCCAAGAAAACACCCCAGGGCAAGCTGAAAGAAGACTTTACTTGGATACTGTATACTAATTGTATACTAATGAGGAATTATAAATTCACTAGTGACCTAGGGGTGGAGGGCCTGTGTATTTTCTAATGATTGTACTTAGTGATTAATGATACTTAGTAATTGATTGCTGAATAAGTGATTGAATTAACTGAGTTGCCCCATGAGTGGAAGACTGACTATTGTACTTTGAGATCACTGAATGACTGAATAAGAAAGCAAACCTTCCTAGGGATACCAGATGATTATTCTTTGTTCAAAACTTTGTGGCCACTATGGTGGAAACTATGTGGCCATTTTAATGATAAGCTGTTGTGAATACTATATTGTAATTTTCTGTGATATGTTGTAATATTATGAATGATGTACCTTGATTTTCTGTGAATATTTTGCTTTGATTTGTGATGGAATAAATAGTGTTCACTATACTATGTGATCAGAACCTTAAAAGCTGTTCACAGTAGCATTCTTCTGGAAAGCCACTCATGCATGCATTACACATATACACACATCAAAATACACATACAGTTATACGAAGATACAGAGAGAGAGAAGGAGGAATAGAGAGACAGAGCCAGAGACACAGAGAGAGACTGAGAGAGAGAGGGAAGGATAACGAGATGGAGCAAGAAAGAGACAGAGAGAGATAAAAAGACAGAGGAGAGAAAGATGGAGAGGGAAAGGGAGAGGGAGAGACAAAAAGAGAGATATAGAGACACAGAGAGACAGAGAAAGGGCAAAAAGACAGAGGCAGGTAGAGGTAAAAAGGGGGAGAGGAAGAGAAGGAGGGAGAGAGACAGAGACAGAGACAGAGATAGAGAGAGACAGAGAGAGAGGGATAGAGAGACAGAGAGAGACAGAGAGAGACAGAGACAGAGATCTTTATTATTTTTCCTCCTGGCTACTTCTTGTTTTGAGAAAGGTAATCTATATCTTTGTCTTCTTTCTTTCCTTATTTCTTCTTTTTTCTTTTTTCCTGAAGAAAACATTTAACCTCTTGGTGGCCCACTGGCAATGCTCTAGGGTGAGGAATTGCAGAGAAGATGTTGACTCATATTGGAAGGAGTTTCATGATCTGAGAGTGCCCTATACAATGATTTGAGATATCCAGGGCTTGTCCTATAAATGATCCTTAGCTCTTTTCTGAATATCTTTTCTGCTTGTTTTGTGTATGACTTACCATTAGAAACTGTTAAACCTAGGCTATTAGTGAAAAATTTGTTTTTGAGCTAAAACTCATTTTTATGAACAATGATATTTGTCTACTAAAAATTCTCCAAAATCAGGAATATGTATTTTGATTTTGTATGCTTAATACAGATATGTATATATATGTGTTTTCAAAGAGTTATTAGGTACACTCATTGGAGGTGCCTTGGTGACAAAATTGAAAGATCCCCATTTTGTAAAAGTCTTGGGATACAATACAAAGGAAGCATTTGTCCATGGGAAGTGTTTAGATTTCACTAGCAGTATGAGCAAGAGATTCTACTTGGTGCTGGTGATACCAAAACACAGGTGAAGTATTCCCTACCCTATCAGTGCTTACATTCCACTGAGGAGATGCAGCATGGAATTTAGTCAATATATTTTAAAGAAATTAAATGAAGAAAGAGTCCCAACAACTATGGACATCAGGGAAGGCATCATGGATGAAGCAAAACACAAGATAAACTTTAAGTGAAGACAAAGATTCTGAGAGGCATAGATGAGGAAGGAGGGAGTGTCTACCATTTCTAAGGAGCAGCTTGTGCAAATGGGCTTCAATGGAAGATTTACTCATTCTCATACTCCAAAAGCTAACTATACTGGCCAACTTGCTATTTGTCACAATGAACATCTATTTGCCATCTTTGTGGTTTTGCACTAGCTGTCCCAGCCACCCACCCACACCCATTCCTCCATTCCTAGAATGCTTTCCTTCCTTACATCCTTGTAATGCCATGCACCAGCAGATTCCCAAAAGAATGCTACTATGAACAGCTTTTAAAGTTCAGATTACACAGTAATAATGAACACTTTGTTTATTCCATTACAAATCCAGGCAAACATTCACAATATAATATTCACAACACTACATCTTATCACAGAAAATCACAATATGGTGTTCATAACAGCTTAACATTAGTATGGCCACACAGTTTTCACTACAGTGATCACAATATTTAGGACAAGGAATAAAAGAAGAATCATCTGGTTTCCCTAAGGGGGAAACCCTCCTCACTTAATCATTTAATCAATTCACAATACAATAATCAAACTTCCACTCATGAGGCAACTATTAACTTAAATCAGTCACTAATCTAGATTCCCAGTTACTATCATTCACCACTAATACAGTCATTAGAAAGCCACACAAACCCTCCACCCCTTGGTGTCCAGAAAACCTCAGTTTCATCCAAGGGGAGGCCTTTTCTTCATCTTGACTCTGGGTAGTCTCTCTGATTCCCTGGATCCCTTTCCATGGTCCCAGCTCCCTCCTTAATCCACCAAACAGTCACCTAGATTCAGAAGCAGAGAGGTCCAAGGTCCTCATCCAATCCTCAGAGGTAGACAGCTCCCAGGTCCTTGTCCAATCCTCAAGGAAGTCCCTGACCCACACTAAAGTTCACAGGGTCCAGCACATCTCAAACCCTTCACCACTTCTCTTGCCTGGAACTCAAGGCTCAGTCAGGTGATGAACAAAGTCTTATCCTGGTCATGCTTCTTCAGTCCTCCAGCAGTTCAGCTGGCCTTAGGACCCAGAAGGAATATTGGCCTTCTGGGTGGCCTTCACCAGATTCTAGTCTCAGGAAAACTCTGTTTCAGTTCTCAGTCAGCTTCCAGATGCTGGGAGATGGGTACTTTATATCGATTGATGAGATTTTGGTTCACTGAATGATATATTTTGTTTAAGACTATGTGGCCGCTTTACTAATAAGTTATTTTGCTATACTGTTGTGAATGTTTTGCTTTAGTTTCTTGCTGAATAAATTGAAAGTTGATTCTACTATGCAATCAGAACCTTAAAGTTATTCACAGCAGCAGTCCTCAGGAGAGCTGCATGAGATTGGCTTTACAAGTGATTGTTTTCAATTCCTTCCAGTGACTGAAAGTCTTCTATATAAGAAAGCAGCAGAACATAAAAGAATAGTAATCTTGAGACTGACCATCTAGATTCTAGGAAACCTGGAACACACACGCAGTATGATGGAGCTGAAATCTTTGAATCAGTGTAAGATGGGCCCATGGAACCAAGGAAGGTTTTGCACTCATTGTGATATTGGTTTTCCCTCAGACATGTACTGGAGCTGTCTTGAATAGGCTCACAAGAGCTAATTATCAAATTTCCGGTATGAGTATTTATACCTTGGAAATCAATAAATCAACAAATTAGGGGTTAATTTTTGGTTTTGTTGCTTATTGAGACATAAGTAAATCATGGAGAAAATATTAATAATTCAGCTTTAACTTAATGGTGTTTGTTGCATTTTCAGAGACAGAGTTCTTAAATACTTGCCAGCATATGCCTGATTTCACCCCTCTATGTTTACATTGATATTAAGCCCTGATGTTTACTTCAGAGGGATTTAGAACCCAAGGACTTTTGCCATCTATTTTGTTCCAGGAGATCGGTGTGCCTAGGTTGGTTACTTGTTTACCTTATCAGTTTTTGCTCAGTGGAAATGAGAGATGAGCAGGATTTAACTTTCTTACCTCACAGTAAAAAAACAGCCTATGATGAAAGCTTACCTTAGGTTCTGCTGACAGTTGTAATGCCAAGCAAAGGCAACTTCCAAGGTTCAGAACACCAGCATAGTAACTCTCCATTTTATTCAGTGACAAATTAAAGCAAAACATTAACAGAAAGAGAAAATAAAAATATAGCATTCACCATGTGTAATTCAATAATTTAGTAAGCTCTCAATTCAATCCAAATATTACTCCACCCCTGGGCAGGACATTCATTTAGTCAATCACAAAATCTCTCTTCTCAAATGGAGATTAGTTTCCAATCATAAACAAAGTACATTCATTTGGTCAATCCAAAGAGCACAAAAAAAATCAAAACTTTCCCACCCCTGGATCACAACTGAGTTACAATTGTCAACAGTTAACGCCAAGCACCTTCTCAAAACGGGCAGTGGAGAGCGCAAAAGGCATCTACCCTTCAGTTACAAACATATCATCACGACATTTAATACCCAAGGAGAGGTCTTTTCTTCATTTTGACCCAAGGCAAGTTCTCAGCAATCTCTGTTCTGGGGAGATAAAGCTTAACAAAGCCACAAGATGCATTGCCAATGTCTTTATCAATTCACTTTCTGCCTGCAAAACAGTCCCAGAGCCCCTGAAAACATCAGCAAGACCCTCTTCCAGGATTTCTGCACACATACAACCAGAAAATCTGTCTTCAGGGCTTCTGAAGCAACAGCAAGTTTCTAGGACCTCTATGACAACAGCACCATCCTTCACCAGCAGATGAATCTGGCAAAACATATTGACATCACAACCATGCCTCCTCAGTGCTTTGCAGCTCTGGGTGGCAGTTCTCAAAAGTCCTGGGCAGCTCCAGTTGCCCCTCAAAAGTCTCTGTCTCAGCAATTCTGGCCCCTGGAAATTCTCTTCTTTCTCTGTCTCCATGATACTGCTCCCCAAAAGTTCTTCTGGCCTCCTCTTCTTGGGTCTGTCTCTAAATCCACATTACTAGCTCCTCCCAGTTCATCCCTCTCTCTTCAGGTCAACAAGTCCATCTCACAAGTGGGATTCACAAGTTCTGGGTTTTAACACAACCCCCAAACCAAGCCAATACAAGGGGATCTTTAAATTCTTTTACCGTTACAACAGTATATACCATGATTTTTATCCTGTATCATTTCCTTTAGAAGGAAGATTAACATAAGATAGAGAGACCTAGACAGTAGGTAAGGAGATGCCAAGACTCTGACTTTACCAAGGTGATGGTCACATGATCACAATAAATTTCTATACATTTTTAAACTCCCTCTGTTTGTTTGATTAGAGTCTATTATTTTTTGGTGTCATTTAATAAAATCATTTCTTGCTCATTTTCTCTGAGAGAATATCAAGTAGATTTTTACTTTGATGTTCTGACCCTCTCTGTCACTGTGCTTAACCATATTCACACCCACAGACCATATGGTGTCTTATGAATTCTCTCCTCCAAGGAATTTCCACTGCTGCTGAGACTTTGTGTATTTAGGAAGATATAATGAAGTTTTAAAGTAATTTACATATTAATTAGAGCAGAATAATTCATGCATTAACACTTTTGATTTTTGACCAACCAGGACAGCATGTTACAGGCAGCAACGTGGAGTGGTGCTGTAATACAGAAGGAAAAGCAGTAGATTTTAAATTAAAAGATGTGTTTTGAACCTCCTTTGCTATTTACTCCCTGTGTGGCATTGGGGAGTCACTTTATCTCTGTGAAGGCAGCGAGACATCAGAATGGTTAGAAGTCAGGAAGACCTGAATTCAAATCTAGCCTCAGATACTAGCTGTGTGACCATGGGCATGTCTTTTAAGCTCTGTCTGCCTTAGTTTCTTCATCTGTAAAATGGAGATCATATAGTACTTTTGTTATTGTTTGTTTTTCAGTCATATCAGTTATGTCAGACTTTTTGCAGCTCCATTTTTGGATTTTCTTGGAAAAACTACAGATATGATTTGCCGTTTCCTTCTCCAACTTGTTTTAAAGATGAGGAAACTGAGGCAAACATGGTTAAGTGACTTTCCAGAGTCACACAGTTAGGAAGTTTCTGAGGCCAGATTTGAACCCAGGAAGACTCATCTTCCTGACCCCAGGCTAGTACTCCAGGCACATCCACTACACCATCTAGCTGCCTATAATAGTACCTACTTCTCAAGATTGTTGTAAGGGTCACATGAAATAGTGTTTGTAAAGCTCTCAGCACAGTGTCTGGTACTTACTAAGTGCTTAATAAATCACTGGGTCTTTTCCTACCTCTGGGGACTTATTTCCTAATCTATAAATGATGGGGTAAAGACTAGATAAAATCAGTGATACCTTTCAACTTTAAATTCTATAATCCTCTGATGGTTTTCTTTGAGTCATAAGTGAATTTCACTATCTTTCAGTTCGACCAGCTCTGGCACTGAGCACAACCTCGTTCTTTTTCAGTCCATGGCTGGGGGTGAGGGGAAATTCTTCAGCAAAACTATAGAGAGGACCAACAAACTTGTCAAAACTCACATGCCTGCTGGTACATCATATTATTTCAATCTAAGCTAAGACCAAGGACAAAGTGAATGGGAATGTGTTTCTCAGCAAATTAAAGATATAGTCTACTTTTTTTAGTGTTATTTAAATCTGGCTATCTGAACACCTTCCCTATGACAAGTTCCTTTCAAGACAAAGCAAGATACCAACTGGTCCTCCATTCAAGTTCAGTGATATGGAATTGATTAGCTGTCACACACTTGAAGTTTATTTCAATTTCATATTCATCTCCCATTTTATCACTCACTAGGTAGTTATATAAATGGTGTATTTTGAGGGGCTCTTAGAAAATTTCATAAATTGTCATAACATTTTTCATACTCAAATACCACTCACCCTGAAAAATCATATCATTAGAGATCCAAAGAATCACAATCTAAGAATTAGGGAAGACCTTGGAAACCATTATTACAATATATATATATATAT
>JAQQSW010005397.1:0-14203 GCA_028646575.1 Pseudocheirus occidentalis | reverse complement strand
TTTTTTTTTTTTTAGCTCTGTGAAACTCTGTTTCCAGGGGGGGAAGCTCTGTTCCAAATCACTGGGGTTTTCCCAGCTGCTGGAGCTATTAGGGGGCTGTTGCAAGTCCCCCCAGCTTTGGCTTGCTGAAAGCGCACCCCAGGACCACCACCCAAGACCACGATCTGGATCCAGGCCACTCAACGCAAGAGCACTTCGCCCTGATCAACCGATTCGGCCCCACTGCCGAGTCCGCAGGCCAGGGGCTCTGAAGCAGCCTGGTGGGGGCCGCCTGGTTCCAGCAGTTCCCTTCCCCCACTGCTTCCTTGCCCCGGGGGCAGATTGGCCGAACTGCTTTTCCTCCCCCAAATTAAGTTTCAAAGTTTCATTTTCACTGTCTCTGATCCTGGCCCGCTGGATTCGAAGATCCCCTCAGGCAGGTGCTTTAGATCTTCTCTGAAGTAGACTCAAGCTGTGGTTTGGGAGGCGTGGCTCCCCCCCGGTCGCCCTGGGACCTGGCCTGGCCACGGCTGTGGTTTGTGGCTCGGTGTCTCCAGCTTGCTGGCCTGCTCAATGAGCCCCTCCTGCCACTGCCCCTCTCCAATAGATGTGGAGATGCTGGAAGCTCTCTCCTGCAGACTGGTTGCTGCGGCTTGGCTCGGCTCAGCTTAGCTCCTTCCCACTGCCCCGGGCCTGGCCGTGGTCTTGGCCTCAGGCAGGGCCGGCCCCTGCTCCCGGGCTGCTGCAATGAGCCCCCGCTGCCAAGCTGCCTTCAGTGAGAGATGCATTTTCTGTATTTTTGTGAGTCTGAGAGTCTTAGACCTTGTCTGGGGTTATATTTTCTGGGTGTTTAGGGTGGCTGTGTGGGAGCTGCAAAGCCCCGCTGCTTCTACGCTGCCATCTTGGCTCCGCCCTTAACTAAAATATTTTTTATCTAAATTTTAAAATTCTCTATTTCTGTATAAATTTGTCATGAATAACCTACTACATCATTTGGTTGACAAATGAAATGTAAAACCATAAATGCTGTGTGTGAGAAAAATTATGGTTTTTTTTATGTTGGCATATTCAAAAACAAAAATACTTTTTTACTTCTACAGTCACACAGTTAATAATAAAAATCTATTTTATAAAAGTTTTAAAATTTTCCAATTTATTGAATAATCACCTGTTTCTTGCCAGTTCAGTTAAATTGTAATCTTGTTTAGGTAAAGGCTCTTACTGAATAAAATACAGTAAACTTTACCATCCCTATCATACTTCATAAGCAAATAATGAATATGAAAAACCAATATATTTTAAATCTGAAATTAAAAAAATTTGAAATAAAAAATTAACCAAAAACAATAAAAAGTATCTGAAAAGTATACTAATTTAAGGTTCTCATCTCTAAGCCTGTGCTCAAAGTAAAATATAAGTTTCAAACTAGAATCACAGGGTTACAGGATCATAAAAGTAGAGCTAAGATTTCAGATGCCACATAGTCAGAAGCTCGGGGAGATTATGTAACTTGCCCAAAATCAAACAGTATGAAGCCACAGAGCCATGATTTAAACTCCTAATTTTACTCCCAAGTTCAAGCCTCCAAGTTTATTGCTCCTACTATTTGTCACCAAAAAACTTCCATTTATATGTGGCTAATTTATAAAAATTACATAAATGAGAGTTAAAGTATGAATAATCTGACCATTTTTACCTTAGTTCCTTCTGTTTCATTCTCTAGATTCCTCTACAATCCTGTTCCACCCACCCACCCAAAAATCCCCACTGATAAAATCCCTCATTATCTTCTGTTTTATTCTAATCTCTAAGGAAGAGGTGGTCTTTCTCTTTACCAAGAACAATCCCTCTACTATTATGGAACCCTGATCCCAACTGTCTAATCTGGTTTATCACAGGTTATTTCCTTGACTGCTGTCAATCACTTGTACCTTCCTTTGTCTGTTTTCCCTCCTTGGTGAGACCTGTCCCACCTTCCTTCTCTTGCAGTCCCAGTGGGTAAGAGATTGGTGGGGTGGGTCCTCTTCTCCCAGGGAAGAGAATAAGAGAATAAACTCCTGTTCTTACCCTAAGGCATCTCTGTGTTTACTTTTCTGACTAAATTATGGATAAAGAGTATTTTTCAACCCACACAGTATTATGTATAGTTTTATTTAATTTTGGCTATTTTTGTCTCCAGCTAGATTTCAAGCTTCATGCATTTTATACACCTCAGGCTTTTGGAAACAGGAAATACATGTAGATTGAGCTCAGAACTATTGGGGAATTTTGCAATGTTGTCAGCATATGGCATTCACCTATAAGAAATTTGAAAACAAATCTGCAAAACTAGTATATACAGCAAATAGCTTGATTTGTTGTTCAGTTGTTCAATTGTGTATCTGACTCTCTGTGACCTGTGGACCAGAGCACACTAATACTGTCCATGGCATTTCTTGGCAAAGATCCAGGAAAGGTTTGCCATTTCCTTCTCCAGCTCATTGTACACAAGAGAAAACGAAACAAACAGGGTTAAGTGACTTGCGTCTGTGGCTGGATTTGAACTCTGGTCTTCTGGATTCCAGATCCAGAGCTCTATGCACTAAATCACCTAGATCCCTCCAAGGCACAGAAGTTAAGTGCCCAGCATCACAAAGCTAGCATTTGCAATCAGATTTTCCTGATTCCAGGCCCATTTCTCCACCTACTAGGCCACCAAACTGCCACTGAAGCTATGCATACTATGATATTTACATACATAGTATAATCAAGTTATATATACCCCAATAAGGTCCAATTTCAAACTATGGTAATATACTTTAACCACACCTCACTACAAAATTACAAAATCCTGTCATGTCAACATTTTTAATCCATATATAACATGAGGATTTGCTTTTATAGAACAAATCAATGCTACTAGGTAGAGTATGTTTGCAATGTGAGTCAGAATACAAGTTCAACAAGGCTTTGGTGCTAGGAGAAATCTCAAGGAGTCAGAGCAATCTAAGAAGATATTATTAAATAGGTTCGACTTTAAACCAGACTCTTAAGAGTCTAAGAGAATATAGGATTTGTATGCAGAGGGATAAAGAAAAGGCATTTCTCAGGGCAGCTAGGTGGAGCAGTGTAATAGAGAACTGGTCCTGGAGTCAGGAGGACCTTTGTTCAAAGCCAGTCTCAGACACTTAACACTTACTAGCTGTGTTACCTTGGACAAGTCACTTAACCCCAATTGTCCTGCCTCCCCCTCCAAAAAAAAAAAGAAAAAGCATTTCTGGCTCAGAGAACAATATGAACAAAGAAAAGGGAAGTATCCTTCTGACAAAGTTTTTTTGAAGCCTACTGATATATGAAACCTCTATTGGTTATCTCTAATTTATCTGGAATTTATCTATCAGTTACATGATCATAAACATGTGTTTTCTGAATATATTTAGTGTTAGGTTCATATATAATTTTTCTTAGAATAGCATAGCATCTTCATATAGTATGTTAGAACACTCAGGAGGCTGAATTAAAATGAAGTGGCTGCACTGCCCTTTTTGATAATAATACATCACTACAGAAATAGTAGCACATTCCCATTTCATATCTATTTGTTGTCCTTATTTCAGTTCCATCTACAAATATTCTTAAGATTACCTCTCTTGGCTAGGTCTCATGCCAAGTTCAGAGTAGGCTGCTCCCTCTTATGATATTTTGCAAAAAGAAACAGAGTTCATAAACTCTTTGTTTTTCTCTTCCATAATGTTTTACAAAAATATAGATTGTAAACTAAATCCACATTGCCTTTGGCTCTTGTGTCTATCTACTTAGCATAGATTTTCAGTGATATCTAGCTGGGTTCTTTTAGGGTCCTCGTAGTATTAAGTGTTTTACATCAAACTTCTCTAAAAACAGCGAGAAAGCCATCTTTTCTTTTGTCCATTTTCAAATCTGAAGTCAATGGTTAAAAGAAGATCAGATAGGAATTATAATCACATTCAATGTCTTCTCATCTTCATCTTTTCTTCTAATTTGGCAATGATTTTGACCTTGGTTTTAAGCTCAGCTAATTCTGGAATGCCTCTCTCTTCAGCAACTATTTCCTGTCTCTTAAAGTATAGTTAATTCTAAGTCTTAAGGAAATGGTCAGTGCTTGCTAATATCTTTTGACTCTCTTCTTGAAAAAAAAGTATTCCTGATATAACAGGTATAGGTATCCTGAGTTTTATAGTCCTTTGATATCCTATTTCTTAATTCTGAACTATGTTTTCCCCACAACATTTTCCAAAGTCTTCCCTGTTTTCTACCTTCCCTTTGATGATATTAAGTATGAAGTTAGTATGTTGAATTAATTTTTAAAATTTGGTCAGGTTTTTCATAGACGCAACTAGGAGGAACAGTGGGTAGAGTTGGGCCTGGAGTCAAGAAGACCTGAATATTTCACTATGTGACCCTGGGCAAGTCACTTGAATTTGCCTCCATTTTCTCAAACTGTATGTGGGGATAATTAAAGTGAGGATAAAATGAGATAATATTTGTAAAGTATTTAGCACTGTGCTGTGTATATAAGCACTATACTAATGGTATCTATTATTGAGTATTACTAATGTCATCATCATCATCAAATTTCTCTAATTTATCATCTGTAACACATGTTAAAACATAATGCTTCTCATGATGATCTACTGGATCATATAGTGTGACCACCAAAAGTTGGAATGATCAAATATCTCAAGAAATAATGTTTCTTGTGGCTTTGAGGGACACTATGGAACCAGCTTTTCATCTGCCCAAGGATATCACCTCTATTTAGTTGTAACTTCTTTAGGTTTTCTAGTTTTATTTATGATGAGAATATCAATATCAATAGGGTTTAATTCCTCCAGCAGGGTTTCAATTCACTCAATAAATCAAGCAGCAAACTTTAGATGACTATTTGTAAATGGTCTTATCACTATGATTCTTAACATCCTTTTATCCCCTATTACCACTCTATCACTATCCACTGTAGATATGGAAACAACTTTGTGTTTTTAGGTTTCATGGATCAACATATTTTTTAAAAACATATCACCCAGGGGCCAATTTTCTGGTAACAAAATTCTCCATACTTAGGTAGGTTGATTCTTGAATAGAAGACTATGTCACCAGGCCCTAAATATGTGAAGATTTTCTAGCTTGCATTTGCCACAGCTTGTACTCCATTGGCCTAGGCACAAGGACTCAAGGTTATCTGTAGGCCACAATAAGGCAAGGCAAAACTTTTGTGGACATTGCTCTTTTTAATCAAAGCAAGATCTTTTTCCTTCATAAAACAATCATAATTTGATTTCTATTTATGGCTGGATAAAAAACATATAAAAATTCAAAAGCATAAAGGAAAAACTTCCAAATTATGACCCTGTTGAAACCAGTGAAGATTTTAAAACTTTTAAGATGGCCTTCAAGTCCAAACACCACCTAAAACATGCATAAACTTCCTGATAACTCTCCTTCTCTCCTCTTCTCTCTCTTTTACAAACACACACACACACACACACACACACACACACACACACACACACACACACACACACACAGAGCTACATGCTGTACTGCCAAAACCTTAGTGGTATCTACAAACAAGAAAAACTGACACCCAGATAAAAAGGTAAACAATGACTCAAAAATTCAACAAAGGGGCCCAAGCTCTGTTTCCAGTTCTGTCCCATAGGCAGGACACATATAACCTGTGGTCCACAGGATGCCTTAGACCAGAACTAGCTTCTATGGATATGGTGACCAGACATTCCAGATTTTCCAGGGAAGTCATACTTTTAAATATTCTGTCCTGCTATTCTCTCAAAACTATTGAACTATTTCAGAAATTCCAATATTTTGACAAACAGTAGTCAAATCTAACCAAGGAATACTACACAACAAAAATATGATAGATCACTGTCACACAAAATGAGAATCAATGACAGAACAGCATCATTATTCATAAAACACATGCCCTTATCGTGTAGTCATATATAAATACATATAGTATCCATGTATATATGTATGTAGTATATGCAGGAATATAGATTGATACAGTAGGAACTACATTCCTACTACTATAGGACCACAGATTTAGGCCCAGAAGTTCTATAGTTCTATAGAGGTCTTCTATACCAATCTTCTCATTTTACAATGAAGAAAGTAAAGTCCAAAGCAGATTAGATGACCTTTTCTCAGTGACAAAAAAAGAATTCAAATTCTATATTCATAACTACAATACTACCTCCCTTCTAAAGGGTAAATACAAAGCCACAAGTACAAAAATTTAAAATAAAAACAAAAAACACTTTCCAACTGTAGCAACAAAGGAAGGCTAACTAACTACATTCAACAGAGAATGATACTGAAAATGCACAAATTCATCCTCTCACTAGTGTTTAGGAAGGATTTTCATTTTCATTTCATTTCATCTTCATTTTCATTCAGAACTTTTGAAGATCAAAAAATTCTAGATAGTCGCTGAAATTATAAAATCTCTCTTGATAAGCTACAAAGGTTCTTAAGAAAACTGCCAAGAAATACTCGAAAAAAGAACTAAGAACTATTGAGCAACAAGTACAATAAGAGGCCATCAATAAATGACAAAATATATGAACTAATATAATTGCTGACTCATTTCTTTTCATTAAAATTAAACTCTAAACCAGCGGTTCTCAATCTGTGGGTCACGACCCCTTTGGGAACTGAATGGGGTCACCTAAGACTATCGAAAAATGGTCTTAGGAACTGAGATACCACTCCTTAGGTATCTGTTTCCAGGTGGGTCTGCCCACATGCAGACATGCCCACATGCAAACATGCCCACATACAAGTATTAAAGGTCACAGAATTAGGAAGTTTGAGAACCAATGCGAAAGCGATTCATTAAAACTATAATGAAATGACTTAATTTTATGTTTCTTACAAAGGAAATCTTTTAACAGATCACAAGTACCAAATTCATTGTTTTTAAAAATAGTAACTTTAATTATGGTCCAGCAATATTTACTGACTAGTATTCTAAGCTGTTAGAAGATTAAAAAATACTCTAAAATTTCCTGATTCCCAAAGAATTTACACCTAGTTGGGAGTTACTGACAATAAATACAATCCTAACAGTGAATTCCTCTTTCCAACAAAAGTTCTCTAGAGCTAGGAAATGATAACCACAAGATATCAGAGGAGGGAGAAACAAAATCATTCCACTGGGGTAAGTCACATTCCATTCCCAGATTTTGTTTTGGTTCTACACTCCCTTTACACAATCAAGCCTATCAATCAAACATATTTTAGTGGGGATAAGAGAAAGGAAACTGGGCAAGGAAAAGAAAAAAAATAGGCTAAATGCCTAGAAAAATAAAGAGGATAAAATACATTCACCCTAACACCTTTATTTCTCATTACTCCTATAGTTTCAGGTTCTCTCCCTAACCATTCTCCTTTCAACTCTTTAAAGTTTCAAGTAGAAGAATCCACATTCCTCAGGAGCCTGAGCAGATTTTAGTTAACACCTTTAATTCTGCAGCTTTTACACTATGCTTGACACTCTCAAGTTAAAACAAGAGTTATAAACAAAAAAAAGCAAGAAAGCAAATTCTAGGCTTGCATATAATTTACCACCAGTTAATACTATTATTATTACCCCTGTGGAATTCTACATTAATGTTTACTTCTTTCAACTTGACATACCGGTATGGAATCCAACCTTTCTTGCATGCTAATGAATTTTAATGAAGGCTGTATGTGACTAAATGAGACATTGCCTCAGGCCTTTCTTTGATTTGCTAGCAATAATGCTGGAATGCTTAAGAGTCCAACACACCTCAAATATTTACTCCACCCAACATTCTCAACTAAATTCAAAACAATCCCAAAGCTCACTAAATCCCAGGTTCCCTTCAAGTCAATAAGCATTTTATTAAGTGCCTACTATGAACCAAGCACTATAGCTCCTTATAAGGATAAAATAAAGGGAAAAAACAGGTCCTGATCTCAAGAAGTTCAGTCTAATAGAGAAAAAAACATGCAAACAACTATGTACAAACAAGCTATATATAGAATAAATTAGAGATAAAGAGCTTACTTCTTGCACCTCCAATTCCTACTTCCCTTATTAATACCTACCAAGATACTTTTGCTATACATTAATGAGCAACCTAAATGCCAAATCTGTTCCTTAAATATCCTACTAACTCCTAATGTTTTTTCTATTCTCCCTAGTTAGTGATTTTATGATAGAAACAACAAGAAAAATTTAAGAGGGAGAAGAGATTTTGGTGATATCTGATTCTAAATGCTTCAGTTTTTGGAATAAGAAAGTGAGACCCAGATAGGATAAGTGACTTCAAGTCAAACAGTTGGATCATGCATGGCAAGGCCAAAACTACTCGGATCTCTTCATTAAAAATTTGTGACTGACTGAAAAGTCAAACAGAAAAAACAAAAAAAGCTAAATATATTTACATATATGTGTATATGCAAACATCAATGTTAAACAAAAAAATAACTTTTTTCTTCAAATCACTTTCTGTATAACGGATTTTTAAAAGTTCATATATTTAAAATAAATCCAATATTATTTTGTTATAATACATAAAGTATATTTATTTGTATTTGGTTTGAATATTGATAATGATGACAAGACTGCAGCAAATCTAGAGAGGAAGTTTACATCCATCTGGTAGTGGATTTAGATGAACATGGTACATCTGTGATACATGTGGTCTCTCCAGATAGAACATAAGCTCTCTAAGGGCAGTAAGTATATTAATTTTTATCTCTGTATCCCTGGCACCTAAAAAACTACCTGGTATGTAGCAGGTGCTTAAGTATGTTTTGATCAGATAAAAGTAAACCTATAAAAGCAATAAACCTGATATGCAGTAATAGCCAATCCTCTGGCCTACATGTAATCTAATAAAGGATCAAATTTATGCAAACTATATTAACAAAATCTAAGCATTCAAATTTAATAAGACTACTTCTGTAAACTGAAAAAAGAAACTCCACAGCTACAGTCTCTTAAGAAAATGAGCATTTTATTTTAAAGAGATCCCTACAAGCCACACAAAATGCTCTAAATGAAGTCAAATTATCATATTAAATTATATGAATGAATTTGAAGTGTAAATATTTGCCTTCTCTCCTGTTCACCCCAACACACCCCTCCCTGCAAATGAAAGAAAAACAAAACCAAATACAAGTAGAGTCAAACAAAACAAATTTTCACATTGACCATGTCCAAATAAATATACATATCTCATTCAGAAGTCCTTCACTTCTCTATCAGGAGGTGGGTAGCATGTTTCATCATTAGTTTTCTAGAATTGTAGTTAGTTATCACATTGATCAGAGTCCCTCATTTTTTCAAATTGTTTGTCTTTTCTATATTGTTGTCGCTGTATGAATTGTTCTTCTGGTTCTGTCTGCTTCACTCATAAAAGTCCTGGATTTCCCTGAAATCCTCTACCTCGTCATTTGTTATTGCAAACAGGATTCTTGCACATTTATATACTATAATATGTTTAGCCATTCCCCAATCTATCCCCTCAAATTCTCATTCTTTGCCATCTCAAAAAGAGCTGCCAAAATATTTTTGTATCACGTTAAGAGTTTTTGTTTTGTTTAGGATTACACCTTCCCTTAATCTAACCTCCCTATAAGTCTCTCTTTTCTTTGCCCAATGAGTAAAATGTACTTCTGCTCCTAATTCTGTACTGTGTGTACATGTATATTCTTCCCTCCTTTGACCAGTTGAGATGAGTGAAATTTAGGTGTCAGCTGCTTACCCCAACCCCATTGTCCTTGTTTGTATAGCTGTCTACTTGGGCACTCTGATTATGTGAGATAATTTTCCCTAATCTTCTTTTCCCATGTCCCTTCCTCACAGTGTATGCCTCTTCCCCTTGGCTTTCCATTCTTCTTTTAAGACCATCAAAACAGAGATAGAGGGGCGGAGCCAAGATGGCAGCAAAAGCAGCAAGGTTCTGCAGCTCTCACACAACCGCCCTAAACACCCATAAAATTTGACCCTAAACAAATTCTAGGACTCTCAAACTCACAAAAATGCAGAAAACACATCTCTCACTGAAGGCAGCTCAGCAGCAGGGGATCATCACAGCAGGACAGGAGCCAAGACCAGCCTAGCCTGACACCAAACACGACCAGGCCCCAGGGCGGTAGGAAGGAGCCCAGCCTCCCGAGCCACAGCAGCATGAGTCTACTTCAGAGAAGATTTACTGCACCTGGAGGAATCTTCACCTCTACTAAGCCAGGATTAGAGAAGGTCAGTGAAAGTGAGTGAAGCTTTCAAGCTAAATTTGGGGGAGGAAAAGCAGTTTGGGCAATCTGCCCCCAGGGCAAGGAAGCAGTGGGGGAAGGGCAGGAACTGCTGTAATCGGCAGCTGCCCCCACTGGGCTGCTTCAGAGCCCCTGGCCTGCAGACCCCCCAGGGGGGCTGAATTGATTGATCAGGGCCAAGTGCTCTTGCATTGAGCGGCCTGGATCTGGAGCGTGGTTTTGGGTGGTGATCCTGAGAAGCACTTTCGGCAAGCCAAAGTTGGGGGGGGGCTGCAACACCCCCCTAATAGCTCTGGCAGCTGGGAAAACCCCGGCGATTTGGAACAGAGCTTTCCCCCCTGGAAGCACAGTTTCACAAAGTTAAAAAACCATCCAATTAATTGACTGGCCAACATGAGGAAAAAGAAGCAAAATAAGAACAGCAATAACTCTAGAATCCTTTTTTGTGGACAAAAAGGATCAAAGCATGGAACGGGAGGAAATAAAATTTATTACAAAAAAAAAAGATCATCAAAACAGAACTATTCCCAAGTCTAGACTCTAGACTTCTCTAGATTCTCTCTATGATCTCTGATGATGATTATAGTTGTTGTCCTTTGCTCGCAAAAGAGGACCAAAATGACATAACTATGTTAGAGTCAAATTACAGTGTGCCTGATGTGGAGGATCAGACCAATATGAGCTCAGAATGTTCTACCATTGTTCGGGTACAAATAGCCCAAGAGAACATTTGGGATGGATTCTCTAAATTTGTGCGTCTCACATGTCTTTTGGGCTACTTCAGTTCTGCTTTGCTTATAGAGCACACACTTTCTTTGATGAGGGCATACCATGCAGGGCAGTCCTGTGCCAGTGTCTCCCATGTCATATAGTTAATTCCAAAGCTCTTCAAAGAGACTTAGAGTGTGTCCTTGTATCACTTCATTTGACCACCATGTGAGCATTTGCCTTGTGTGAGTTCTCTGTAAGATAATCTTTTAGTAAGCATACATCTGGCATGAAAACAGTGTGGCCAGTCCATCAGAGTTGCCCTCTCTGAAGTAGAGTTTGAATGCTGGGCAGTTTGTTCAAGAAAGGACCTCAGTGTCAGGTACCTTATCCTGCCAGGTGATCTTCGGAATTACCTTACATTTGAATGTAAGAATATAAGCAGTTCATCTTTATTTAGTCCGTCATGATTATACATTCATGATTACCTTTTTAATATATCTCTTAATTCCTCTATTTGAATTTCAAAATTTTTACAAAGCTCTGGTCTTTTCATCAGGAATGCCTGAAAGTCTTCTATTTCATTTTCCCCTCCTAAAGGATTATACCCAGCTTCACTAGATAAGTTATTCTTGACTGTAAGCATATATCCTTTACCTTCTGGAATACTGTGTTCTAGTCTCTCCATTCCCTTACCATGTTGGCTGCTACATCTTGTGTGATACTGACACATTTGGTATTTGAGTTCTTTCTTTCTGGATTCTTACTTCCTTTGACCTTAAAGTTCTGGATTTTCGCTATAATGTCCCTGAGAGTTTCTCTTTAGGAGTTTATTTCAGGAGGTGACTGGTATAATCTTTTTTTATTTCCTCTCTGCCTTCTTGTACTAAGCAATCCAGAAAACAAAAAAATAGAAAAAAAAATGGGCATGATAAAAGATAAACATGGTAGAGATTTAGCAGAAACAGAAGAGATTGAGGCAGCTAGGTGGCACAGTGGATAGAGCACTAGCCCTGGAGTCAGGAGGACCTGAGTTCAAATCCAACCTCAGACATTTAACTCATGTAACCCTGGGCAAGTCACTTAATCCCAATTGCCCTGACTTCCCCCTTGCAAAAATTAAAAAATAGTAATAAAATAAAATAAAATAAAAATAGAAACAGAAGAGATTAAGAAATAGCAAGAGTACACAAAAGAACAGTACAAGAAAGACCTTAACATTCCCAATAATCATGATGGTGTGGTTACTGATCTGGAGCCAGACATCCTGAAGAATGAAGTCAAGTGGACCTTAGAAAGCACTGCTAACAGTAAGGCTAGTGGATATGATGGAATTCAGCGGAGCAACTGAATAACCTAAAAGATGATGCTATTATAGTGCTGCTCTCAATATGCCAGCAAATTTGGAAACAGTGGCCACTAGATTGGAAAAGATCAGTTTATATCCCAATACTAAAGAAGGACAATGTTCAAATTACAGAACAATTGCACTCATTTCATATACTAGAAAGGTTCTGCTTAAGATTCTTCAAGCTAAGCTTCAGCAACATGTGAACTGCGAATTGCCAGAAGAGCATACTGGTTTTCAAAGAGGCAGAGGAACTAAAGACCAAACTGCCAAATTATTTAGATTATGGAGAAAGAGAGTTCCAGAAAAACATCTATTTCTGTCTCATTGACTATATTAAAGCCTTTGACTGTGTGGATCACAACAAAATGTGGCAAATCCTCAGAGATGAGAGATTCAAAGCATCTCACTTGTCTCCTGAGGAACCTGCATACAGGCCACGAAGCAACATTTAGAACTGAATATGGAACAACAGAATGGTTTAACACAGGAAAAGGAGTATACAAGGCTGTATATTGTAACCTTATTTATTCAATTTATATACAAAGTACATCATGTTAAATGCTAGCCTGGATAAAACTGTAACAATCTCAGATTTGCAGATGATACCACTCAGATAGCAGAAAGTGAAGAAGAATTATGAAGCCCCTTGATGAGACTGAAAGAACAGAATGTAAACGTTGGCTTAAAGTTTAATTTCAAAAAACCTAAGATCTTGGCAACTAGTTCCATCACTTCCTAGCCAATAATACAGGGAGAAGAAATGGAAGCAGGGTCAAATTTCATATTCTTGGGCTCAAAGATCATTGTAGGTGTCTTCTGTAGTTATGAAATTAAAAGACACTTGCTCCTTGGAAGAAAAGCTATGGCAAATCTGGACAGCATACTAAAAAGACCACCTTGTCAACAAAGGTCCATATAGCCAAAGCTATGTTTTTTCCAGTGGCAATGTATGGCTGAGAGAGGTAGACTTGTAAGGAAAGCTGAGTGTCACAGAATCAATGCTTTTGAATTGTGGTGCTAGAGAAATCTTTTAAAAGTCCCTTGGACAGCAAGTATGTCAGCCAACATTTAAAGAAATTAAATCAGGTGATTCACTAGGTCAAATATTGAAGCTGAAACTTAAACACTGGTCACATAACGGGAAGACTTGGGAAAGATTGAAGGCAAAAGGAAAAGGGGATGGCAGAAGATGAAATAGATAGTATCACAGAAACAACAAACATGAACTTGGACAGACTTCAAGAGACAGTGGAAGACAGAAAGGCTTGGTATGCTATGATCCACGGGGTCACAAAGAGTTGGACATGACTTAACAACACTGAGCAATACAGGCAGTTTTAAGATTTCTTGAAATATTTTATCCTCTATCAGTTTTCCAAGTCGGGTTGTGTGTGTGTGTGTGTGTGTGTGTGTGTGTGTGAGAAACAGACAGACAGAGACAAAGATACCTTACTACTTTTTCAGTCTTCTGACTTTGTTTTAATAATGTTTTATCACAGGGGAGGAGCCAAGATGGCGGCATAGAAGGAGCAAGGATCAGCAGCTCCTGCACGGCCACCTTAAATACACATAAAATCAATAAATTTTACAGCTCCAAAATCCACGGAACTGCAGAAAACACGTCCCTGCTGAAGGCAGTTCGGCAGCAGGAACCCATTGCAGCAGGTCTGGAGCCAAGGCCAGCAAACGCGGCCTGAGCCCAGGGCAGTGGGGAGAAGCCACTGCCGCAGCCAGAGCCATTCTAGCACTAAACGCTAAAGGCTAAAAAGTGAATCTGAACGAATTCAAGAGGGACAGAACCCACGGAGAGACTGAGCTAGGAGGATTCCCAGCCCAGGAAAGGGCCTACTTAGGTTGGGGTAAGAAGAACGCTGAACT
>JAQQSW010005396.1:0-14203 GCA_028646575.1 Pseudocheirus occidentalis | reverse complement strand
GTGAGAAAGGTGTTCAATATAGGAATGGATAAAAGGTATGTACAATGACACAGATATACGAGAGAGAATGCCAATTATGAGGAATCTGGTTTGGCCAGAATATGGGGTGTGTGAAGAGAAGTAATGTGCAATCACACAGGTTGGAGACAGATCATGCTAGGTTCCTTGGGGGAAAGAAATAATAATGGTACTCAATTGGTTTACTTGATCAACTGGACTGGGGGCGGGTTAGGAAGCTCGTTACCATCAGGGTTATCTTCCCCTTTTTTGCTTTCCCTCAGCATGAAATTAGTGAAAAGCTTCTCAGTCTGGAATGTACCCCACCCTCCCCGAGTGCCTTGCCCTCCCCCCTTTCTCCTGTCAATTACTTTTATCTTCCTTTGTCCATTTCTTCCCGCCCTGGTGAGGCCCTGTCCTATCTCCCTCTCTTTTCCTTCTCAGTAGCGAAGGGATTGGTAAAGTAAATTTTTTCACCAATGAAAGAAGGCAGTTGGCCAGGAGAGGGGAACGTCCTACTTAGGTCTTTAAATCCTAGATCCGGTCTTAGGAGGTCTGTCTCTCTCTGTCTCTGTCTCTCTGTCTCTCCCTCCCAGCCCGGCCTCATGAGTCAACATGGGTAAGAAATCTGAGATGGGCACCCCTTTCTTCCTGGGGGAAAGGGAATAAATTCCTCTTCTTATCTAAGGCATCTCTGTGTTTACTTTTCTAATTAAATTAAGAATAATGGGTATTTTTTTTTTAACCACAAACACTACTTAGAACTTATCCAAACTGCTTCACTGATCATATAGCTTGGAAGAGATGGGTGTCAATGACTATTCCTTCTGCTGAGGCAAGGTGTTATTATATCTTCTGCCTCTACGTCTTGTAGTAGACCTTGAGAGTAATGACCCGACCCATTGACATAACCCAAGTATGCTTGGGCCTTTCCATCTGCCCCTCCACTGAACCTTGGTACCTCCTGGCCCTTTCCATCTAAAGACAAACTTTAAAACAATGTATATCAATTAGAGTGATCTCCTTGAGATCAGGGACAATCTCAGTTTTTTAAATTTGCATTTCCAAGCCTTCTTAGGCAGTGCTTAATAAAAGCTCATTCATTAACATATTCATTGTGGAATTAACTCTAGGGAAAAATGAACCCTAAAGCCATGGTCCCACCATTGTTTCCAGGTGTAATCTATGGAGGCAAATGGGCAGAAAAAGCTATTGCAGAAAATTTATACAGGATACAAACTGCCATAATGAAGTTTAAGGGCTCCCAAGCCCTGGTAGACACAGCACTGAGACATCACTGACATAACACAGAACAAGCTTCTAAATGATTTGGAACAATTATTTATATCTGGCTTAAATAAGTAAGCAATTAAAATACTATATACCATGCCAGCCTACCAATTTTCAATTGCTTCTGTTGGTAAAGGACTTAAGGATGAATAAGGGGAATGTATATTCACTAAATGTCAATTTCTCCAAAGATTTAAGCTTTTCTATTAAATCTTTTAAAGTAGCATTTCTAAAACATAGAGAAATCTTTTATTTGTCCCTACTTCTATCTACCCTTTAATGAAAATGTCATCAGAGAAACGGCACTCCTAAGGCAGAGAAGAGGCAAAAGGTCTATATAATTCACCAATTGCAAGAATGAAAGTTTGTCACATACAGTAAAGCAATCAGAAACAAAATCCAGGAAATAAAAGTTTGCGGTAAATATAGTTCACTAATATAGCAAATGCAGTTTGCAGAAGGCTCCCTTCTAACCTCATCCCCCAAAAAGGTGAGAATGAATAATTACTGAGCAGAATTTTAATTTGTAGCATGGAAAATAACGCATGGGGATGGCTAGGTGGCACAGTGAGTGAACTGAGCACTGGCCCTGGAGTCAGGCGGACCTGAGTTCAAATTGGACCTCAGACACTTAACACAAAAAAAAACTAGCTGTGTGACCTTGGGCAAGTCATTTAACTCCACTTGCCCTACCATCCCCCTCCAAAAAAGAAAGAAAACAATTCATGAAACAGTATGAGAAAAACCTTTAAAGAAGATGTTCTAATTATGCAAATACAAGATTTAAAGCTTCCTAAGTAATCTTCCTCTTCCCATCCTCTTGAGAGTATGTGTTACTCTGGGCTCCTTTTCATGAAAAATAAACAGAAACTCCAAATCACTGGCCTTTATTGAGAGGGTACTCACACTCTCCCTCTCCAAAAAAGGGGCCCCTTTTGGCTGTGAACCCGAACACATCAGGTTCAGCCCTGAAGAAGCTTGGCTTCTAAAAACAGGGATGAGGTTCTTTATGACCCCACCCCCAGAGACTTAGGGAAAAAATACCTAAAGTTTAGGTTTGACTCTTATCTAGGGACTACCTAAAAGGTGGCACAGAAAAGTACTCAATATATATTATAATTCAGCTACAGGGCAGCTGCTTATTTACTCTACACAAATGAAATAGAATCTAACACAAGAGACTCATAATCATGAAGTTCCAAAAGGCAAACAAGCAGCATCAACCCAATCAATCAATATTTATTAAGTGTATACTATGGGCCAATAACTACTCTTATACTCCCCCAGGAGTCTTGAGACTTAAAATTCAAAATACCAAGAATCTGTAGGACTAGAATCTTCCATTTAAGCTCAGCTAGGTAGTATCTAAACAGCTCCTTCCCAGGACACATCTTCAGGCAAGCAGGCCAGCAACAGAACCTTTTTCCTGACCATGGCCTTACTCTTAGATACAGAAGTTTCTCCTGCTGCTATTCAATTCAACACTTACTGTGAGAACACTGATCTCTGGATCTTATGAACTAACAAAGACTGCCTCCAGAAAAATGCTCAGTCACCTATAATGCTCATCAATAAACATTTATTAATATCCATGCACTGTGTTAAGCATTGTGGACACCAAGAGAGGCAAAAGACAAGACAGTGTCTGCCCTCAAGGAGTTTACAACCTAATTGGGAAAGAACACAAGATAAGAGAGGCAACCAGAAGAACAAGGCCTATGTTCAAGTGAGCATGGAAGATTAAGGCAGCTTCAGGACAATCCAATGAAAAGTGTACTAGCTACTGCCAACAGCTGGCCATCCCACCTTGGGCAAGACAAAAAAGAAAAAGAGAAGAAAAAAAAATGAGAGAGACAGATAGAAAAATTGATGAGGTTAGAAAAGATTTAAATTATTCATCATACGAGAGGTCATCTAGTCTGACCTCTCATTTTACAGGAGATAACTGAGATTTGGCAGGTTAAGTGACTTTGACTAGGCCATAGAAGGAGCACACGGTGGGGCTCACATTTAAACCAATGTCCTCTGATTCCATATCCAAGGTCCTTTCAGCTGGGCCACTATGCCTCCAATTACTTTTAAAAAAATACAACTGTTTAGTTTTTTCTAAATGGGTACAAACTGCCCGAATTAATTATTATGTGGTGTTTAATTCATAAATCGTGAATTGTCATACATGTTTGAATTGCTAAATGTTTAGAATCACTATCATTCTTGCTTTCCCCATAAAAACAATCCTCACTAATCAAAGATACACATGTTTCCTCCTCCCCTATCATATCTAAATGTTTACACTGGGCTGCCCCTCTCTCCCAATACACCCAGTTAGTGGGTGCTCAAGAATCTAGGACTAATTTTAGTCAGTCAAAGCAATTATGAGGTAAACAGACATGCTAATAGAGAGCTATGGATTCCAAAACCACATCAAAAATGCAGCTCAGTGGATCTGCATCCCACCTGATGGCTGTCTGCACAGACCTCTTATGTGTAAAATGAGGGAGTAGGATTAGACAGTCTAAGTTCCCTTCCAGGCTGATAGCCTGGGTTTATTGCCTTTCTCTTAACAATTCAATTCAATTCAATAAGCACTTTATTAAGTACCTACTATGTGCCAGGCATAGGCAGCTAAGTGGGGCCGGAAGCAGGAAGACTCACCTTCCTGAGTTCAAATCCGGCTTCAGATACTCACTAGCTGTGTGACCCTGGGCAGGTCACTTCACCCTGTTTGCTTCACTGCCCTGTTCTGCAAAATGAGCTGGAGAAAAAGATGGCAAATCACTCCAATATCTTTACCTAGAAAACCCCAAATGGGGTCACAGAGTCAGACACAACTCAGCTACAGGAACAACAACATGCCTGGCACAAGATATGGAGAGAAAAATAAAAGTCAACATGCTACCGGGTGGTACAGTGGAAACAGACCTGGGCCTGGCGTCAGGAAGACCTGAGTTGAAATCTGGCCTTGGACATTGGCTGTGTGAACCTGGGCAGGTCACTAAACCTCTGTTTGCCTCAGTTTCCTCACCTGTAAAATGTGAATAACTACATCACCTACTTATCAGAGTTATAATTTATAAGGATCAAATGGGATCATATTTGTACAGCGTTTAGCACAGAGCCTGCCATAGAGTAAGTACTATGTGAATGCTACCTATCATCATCATTACTATTACTTGGAGGAGATAACAAGTACAAAAATGGGTAAATTCAAATATAGTAGAAGCAAAAACAATATAATTTTCAGGGAGGAGGGATGGAGAAGCACTAAAAGCTAGAGGATCAAGAAAGGCCTCATGTAGGAGGGGGCAGCACTGACTGTATTAAGTGACAAGTTGTTTAGAGGTCACCAACCTCTACTATAAAAATGCTTTAAATTAGACCAACTTTTCTGAGGGAGGGATTCCTGTACCACTTATTTTTAAATAAGACACCAGTGTGCATGACATACTATTAAAACTTCTTTTTTAAAAAACCATACTGTCAATTCTATTGAGTTATTTACTATTTGCTTCTTCCCAAACCTCGATGTTTAACTTCATAATATTCACAGCATTTGTTTGTATACAATTTAAAATCTACTACTGTCTTTCTTCATGCGTTTTTTAATGAACAAATTTTTATTTACCCACTGCTTATAGTTGTTTTAGTAAGAAATTATGATATAGTATTCAAGAACTTTGGGAAATACAGACTTTTTACTGTTAAGCAGATCATAATTAAAATAGCAGAAATGATCTTTGTGACTGGAGGAAAAATTGATTTAATCATTTACTCTGCCATCCTCAGTATTCAGTGAATGATGAAATATGAATGGCAGGTTCTACTCTATAACTAACCCTAAAAGTAAACCAGAGTTCACCATGACCACTAAACTTGTAGCGTCTGGACCCATTCTCCGTGTTTTATCGTTTTATGATTTAGGTCGAATGACTAAGTTGTACTGGATCTGATATTCTTCAGTGACACTCCACTCAAAAACCCATTACTTACATATGGTGTTTAGATATACATCATTTGTGTTCTCCATTTTGTTACATGGGCAAAATTTGATCAGTAACAAGGAGTAACGAGATCATAACATAAAAATATTAGAAAAGAATCAGATCAAGTAATCTTTTACAATTATGGCTGTGGGGAAGAATTCTTAATCAAATAAGGAACAGAGCCAATCACAAAAGATAAAATAGATAATTTCTATTACATAAAATTTAAAAACACAAACAAAATAGACATAAGTAGGATAGAAAGGGAAGCTATCAACTGGGGAGAAAAACTTTTGTATCAAATATCTCTGATTGATTGGGGTTAGGGGTAGGGGAGAGATGGGGAGAAAATTTGGAACTCAAAATCTTGTGGAAATGAATGTTGAAAACTAAAAATAAAATAAATAAATTCTGGGGGAAAATATCTCTGATTGAGTCTAAAATCTAAGATATTTAGGGAATTATACACAAACATATAAAATCAAAAGTCATTTCATAAGGGAAAAGAGATTTGGGAGTAGTGGGATGGGGTGGGGTGAATAAAAAGTATTCAAAAGAACTGACTAAAGAACATAGCAAAATATAGGGGAAAAAATCAACGTTCAAGAAGTAGAGTCATGCTAATACACTGTCCATGTAACTGTGACTTGGTCTAATCATTATGAAGTCATTTGAAATTATGTTAAAGAGATGACTGACTAAGATGCTGCTCTCCCCATCCCAGTGATTCTGAGCCCCTTGCTATCATTATTCAAACCCCACTGTCCATCCCATCCCCCTCAACCCAATACCCACCCCCTCTAATGTCCCACTCTAAAGCTATCTGTCCCTTACAACTGTGCTCTCCAGAATGCTTCCTTCATAGATAATAAAGTTCTTTTCATCTTTAACCTTTTCCTTTCCCACTCCTTTCATTTTCTGGCTCTCACTAAGACCCTTCCTCTTGGTTCCAGCTCTAGTTGCATATTCACTCATTCCCCTTGACACGCCCACTGGGAAGAGTTGGAATACTCTTTGCTCCTCGTTGTCATTTCCGACTTCACTCAGTAAACCTCTCCTGTTCACTCACTCCCTATCTACCACCAGGATCTGGCAGGTTTTTGGTGGTGTTTTTTTGTTAAACTGACTTCCAGGATAATTCCCTTCCTTCCTCAATGTGTTCAGTGCCTGGTTCATAGGTTTTTCTCTCATCTCTAACTCCTACCCTCATACTAGGAGACTTCAATATTCACACTGACACTTCATTCTTCCAGTTTTTCCACTTAGTCATTTCTCATGACCTTCTCTTCCACCCTACTTCAGCTATACACAGAGATCATGATACCCTCGATTCATGAATGCACCACTTCCATGGTCACAAACTCTGAAATTGCCTTACCTGATGCCAATCTTTTATCATCCCATCTCTCCCTTAGATTCATAGCCCCAAACTCTGTTCTTCATCCTCATCAAGACCTCCAATATTTTGACCTCCTTAGTTCTCTCCCATGTCATCAACTCTGCACTGACTACATTCTCCTACCTTCCCCATCGACCCGTTGGTGTCTTCTTGATGTCTACTGTCCTCTTCTCTTGAGTCCTTTACCCCCTTATCCTATCACTGATCTTACCCTGTCAAGCCTGAGCCCCAGACTGAACTTCCACCATCTGCTGCCTTTGCTCCTATTCACATGCTGCTGAATGATGTTGGGGAAAATCTCAAAATTATGCTGACTGCATCTGTCATAACTTTATGTCACATAATCTCAACTGAGCTCTCACTGCTGCAAGGCAATCCTTCTACACATCCCTAATTGAATCATGATCTCACTTACCAAAACAGCTTTTCCAAATCTTCTCATCCCTCCTCAGAATTCCCATAGCTGCCCCTGCCTGCAACTTCCTGGCTGAAAATCTGCCTCTTTTGAGAAAACTGAGGTCATTTATGGACATTTTCCTCTTCTTTCTTCCTCCTTATTTCATCTTACCCAGATGCCTTCTGCCCCTGTCACCTCTCTTCACCTCGTCTCACATGAAGAGGTGTTCTTTCTTGCCAAGGAACTGTGTACATGCACAAAGACAGATCCCATTCCATATCACCTGTTCCAACAGAAGGACCCCTCTATCATTCCAATTCTCTCACGTATCACCAAAATATGTACGGAAGGGAAAATTATTGTGTTGTAAAAGATGATGAAAGAGACAACTTCAGAGAATCCTGAGAAATTAGTCAATGCAGAGTGTAGTGAGCAGAAAGAACCAGGAGAACAATTTATACAATTACAACAACATCATAAAGAAAAACAACTTGGAAAGAAAGGAGTCAAAAAGGAAAAAAAAAGCCAGCATCTTAATAGCTATCTGAATAATCTTCCCAAATGTCAGTAAAGTGTGGCAAGGCATCTCTAATAAAAGAATCAAATCTATATCAATTAGTTCTAACACATATTGATTTGGGCAATAATCCTAAACTTGCCTCTGGTCGTTATCTCCACTTATTCCCCACCAAAAAATCAGACTCTGCCCCTGGAATAATTTGGGCATTCACAGACTAACTTTGATTTTATCTTGTTCTCTTCTAACCTTCCACAAGACTTCCTGTATATTTGAAGTCATGCTCTCTACCTTCTCCCCATTAGAATATAAGTTCTTTGAGGGAAGAGACTGTTTTTTCACTGCTTATTCAAGATGTCCCAAAAGTCTGAAACTAAAACTTCTGATACAGTCTCTATTAGCATGTCTAAGGCTAGCACAGTGTTTTAGACCATAATAAGTGTTTAATAATTTCTTTTTGTATCTAGCTATCTCTCTGGCTGATAGTCTCCAAAACAAACAATAGCATCTCTTCTTCCTCTCACCCCTACCCTCACCCTCACCCCAGGAAGAATCCAATGTTGCATCAGGCGGACAGAAAAATGGGAGCTTTGGAAGCAGAGAACAACGGGAGAGGATGTAGCTTCAATAGATGCTGTCTGCAGAAATCAAGCAAAGTGGTGGTGGCAGCAAGGGAAGACTCGAGACCTAGGCAAGGTAGCTGCTGAAAAGCCCAGCCCAGCAACAACAAGGCATTGTGGGTTGCCAAAGCTCAGAGTGAGTGTAGTAAAAATACTGGAATGGTGAAAATTATTCTTTTGTTTTATTTTTCTGTTATTCTTCTGACTAGTCTTTCGTTTACGTACTTGGCTATTTGATTTCTAACTCCTGCTTGGTTGGCTACATCGTTTATGCGGGATTGAGACATGAACTGCATTTTTGTAACTCTGAGGGTCAAAAACAGCCCCACACTTTAACTGAGAAAGCGAGTGGTTCTGTAGTAACTTGATACGTGTGCTACAACATGTTTCCTTCTTTAACTTCCCCTATTTAACTTCCTCTTAAAAGGATGGAGTATTTTATTTATCTCTGCATCTCTCTTAGAGTCTTCTACATAATACTTAAAAATATTTTCCCCAAATTTTTATTTAATATTAAGAAAACTGTAAACATAATAGGAGGGCACAGGGACAAGCCTTGGGATTCCATTGGTATACCAAATTCCAGGATGAAGAAACTCTCAGGTAAGCACTCTTTCCAACCACTTACAGTTTTATCAAGCTGCCTAAAGTACTCAGAGGTTTAGGGACTCATCTAGGGTTCAAACAGCTAGTTAAAGGCAAGACTTCCTGACACTGTAGCTGGCTCTCTATCCATTATATGATACTGCCTTTCATTAAAGTTACACAGTATAGAAATTTTCAAACATCTTAACTGTATGGACAGGTTAAGTAGATTCACTTGAGCAATCAACAAGGCTTCTTCTTTTCTCTAGACATGGAGAATAGAAGTCCCTTCTAGGGCAGCCCTATCAAGGACTAAGCCTTGGTCAGAGCACACAAACTTGTACACACACACACACACACACACACACACACACACACACACACACAAGATCATTATTGCTTACGAATCATTTGCAATACTGCAACTATGACACATTCCAATTTGCCAGATGTTTCCCCTCATAGGGAGAGGTACTAGACCTGTGATTTCTGTGGCTGTGTAAGATGAGGAAACTCCCTCTCTATCACTGCAAGTTAGTACCTCCTCTGTGACTTTGTGACTCTGAGTCTCAGAGTTGCCTAGATCAGTGGCATCAAAGTCAAATTAGGGGGGAAAGGAAGATGGAAAGTGGAACCTCTTACACTAATACCTTCAGGGAGCATAATGATTTCGTTTTAAAATGTAACTGTCATCTAGGTTTTATTGTACCTTTCCTTATTTTGTTAAATGTTTCCAATTATATTTTAATTCCAAGGTCACAAAACCACTATGTCCCAAGTCTATGTAAGACTGACCCGAAAAAGTTTTTAACTATCCATTGGGGAATGGCTTAACAAATTATGCCAAATTAAGTCAACGAAACATTATTATGCTATAAACCATTATGAAACGTATGAATTCAGAAAAACTGGGGAGACCTGCATGAATAGATGCAGTGAATGCAGCAGAAGTTATAAAGAAAACAATTGTGAAACACTTAAGCTTTCCGATCAATGCAATAGCTAACCAAGATTCCAGAGGACCAAAGAGGAATCCTACTTTCCCACTTAGTGAGCCTCTTTTTGTACCCCCAGTGCTTAGTGCAGAACTTAGCACACAGTAGGTACTTAATAAATGTTTAACTGACAGGATGACAAGAGAGGCAATAGACTAGAGGCAGAGAATAAGACATATACTTTTGGACATGGGCAATGTATGCATTTGTTTGGCTTATTTGTTACAAGGGAAGGTCTGAAGGGGTGGAGAGAGAAAGGGAATTAGAGTAATGAATGACAGTGATACCCAAAAAAAGACTATAATAAAGAAAAGTGTTGTAAAACACTTTAAAATTGCACAGAGAAAAAGGAAATTCAGAGACATAGGCAAGCCAGACAGTGTTGGAACCATTTGTCATAAATTATTTTTAATGAAAACAAGCCATAAGTAATAGAGATTCATGATTTCATATGCATACTCTTTGCATACAGAAATAATTATGCCTGTTTTTGTTTATCAAGTTTATAATAATAAAAAAAATTTTTAATGACATACCAGGATCTGAAAAATTAGTTCACTTCACATGAATAAGGAATCTAACAAAATAGATATATTGGCTTACCATAAGCTAATATTTCTATTCTTAGAGTAAATACATCACCACTCAAGACTGAAACTTCAGTTTATGTTGACATTAACCACAAGTTCTGACTAATTTCAACATCTAGGTGAAAAACATCACCACCCTCTTATTTGTACTTTATGTTTTTCAAAGTACTCCTGCATATATTATCTCATTTGATCAAGAAGATAATATGTGGCAGTGATTATGATTTGTTTCCAGTAAGAACTTGGTATTTTTTTTTTTTGCAAGAAGAAAAGGTTGGGTCAAAAGAGGGAAATGGGAAAAAGAGACCTAGAATGAAAGTTGCAGGAGAGTCCAGGAAAGAATACATTAGCTGAGAACCAAGAGGTGAATAAGGCCCTGCTACTGCTAAGCTTTCCAACTCCCCAGGCATCGATGTGATTTTTTCAGAAGCTGCCAAACTGAGATAGTTTTTCTCTTAGGATGCCAGGAGCTGAGTGGGTAAAATTAGGCTCTAAAGGTACCCCCTCATAGCCCAGCCAAGAAGTGCCATAAGCTATTCTATGAACTCTGAAACCAAGATAAAGTAGTGAGACTATAATTCACAAAATAATTTACGAGGCTTAGCCATTTGCTTAGCCATACTTTTGAATTTCAAGTTACAGAACTGGTCCTGGGGGAGGGGGAGCTCCAAGGGCCATAAGCTATTTTCTATGAAGAGAAATGCAGATTCAATGTGAGAAACACGGATACAGGATCAAAACTTTCCTAGTGCTCTCTGTCATCATCTCAAGATCTTAGCTGTGGGATGAAGCATATCTGCTTTAGAAAAAGCAGAGTGGAGGAGTCTTATCTCCTTCTATCCAAATTCCTGCCAGTCTTTTGAAATGTTATCATTTTAAGAGAAGTTTTGCATTGCTCAAAAGCCATAATCATATACTCTCACTTCAAATCTCATGAAGTTAACACAGAAAATGTAACGTGATAGATTTTGTTTTTGTAGAGAAAATATCTATCAGGAAAAGGGGGTGATTGCTTGGACATTATAAGCAAAAACTATGGGGCACAACTGATAGAACACCAGGCCTGGAATCAGGAGGACCTCAGTTCAAATGTGGCCTTATACACTTCCTAGCTGGGCAAGTCATTTCACCCTGTTTGTCTCAGTTTCCTCATCTGTCAAGTCAACTGGAGAAGGAAATGGCGAACTACTGTAGTATCTTTGCTAAAAAAAATCCCAAATTTTGGGGTCACAAAGAGGTCACAAAGGGTCAGACATGACTGAAAAATAACCAACAACAAATAAGACAGGATCAAAATCTAGCTGTGCACATCTTTGTACATATTTGAAAAATTATAGGTTACTAAAAAAGAGAGATAATTCTGAAATTGCTCTAAAAAGGTGACAGAGGTGTTATAGTAACACTAGACCAATAACCTAAAGAAAAAAGAAAAATTAATTGTATATACAAAAACAGTTATAAGCAGCTATTTTCATGGTAGCCCAAAATTAGAAATTAAGGAAGTAGCCTTCTATTAGAAACTAAGGGGGAAAGGCTGAACAAATTACAGTATATAAATATAATAAAGTATTTTGTGCCATTGGAAATGGACCAGTTTTAGAGGAAACTGGAAGACCTCTATGAGATGATTCAGAGTTTAGTGAGAAAAACCAGGAGAACAATTTACACAACCAAAACATTATAGAAGAAAAACAACTTTGAGAGATGATCCATGGTATCAAATTATTTTCCTTCTTAAGAAAGGGGCCGAGGAAGAAGGGAGGGGGAAAATTTGTAACTCAACATTTAAAAAAAAATGAATGATAAAATTTTTATATGTAATTGGGAAATATTTAATGAAGTAAAAAATATTAGCTACTGGAAAAAAAAGAACTCTAATCCATATAGTGTTAAACCTAAGGTCCCAAAGAATGATGATGAACGACACCTCCTCCCAACCATCTCCTCCCAGAAAGGTGATGCTCTTAAAATACAGAACACACATACATTTTCATATGTGACAAATGGGGGACTTCATTTAGTCAGATTATGTATTTATGAGTAGAGGACTATCTTAAAAAATCTGTCAGTAAAGAGATGGACAGATTAATAAAATTTTTTTAAAAATAAGTCTTAGAAAGTTAAGGGCATAAATCTAAAGTCTACAACCCATTATCCCACTTCCATTAAAGGAAGAATACCAGGCAGGAAGGGGAGAACCTAGGAGTTATAACTGAGCTCTTTACATACTTTCAATCAACAATCATTCAACAATCTATTAAGCGCCTTCTATGCACAATGAAACCTATGGTAAGAGATAATAATAAATAAGATATAATTCTTGATCTCAAGGACCTTATAATGTAATAGAGATAAAATATGTACTTGAACAATTATAATGTAAAAATTTTTTAAAAGGTAAGTGTACAAAGTGGTATGAAAATTTTGAGGAGAGGGAGCTCCTTTTTACTTAGTGAGATAAAATCTAATTGAAGGATATAGCACTGTAGTAGAATCTTGAAGGCCAATAAAGACTCTGAAAGGCAAATGGGGAGAAAGGAGCATATCATGCTTACCTAGGGAATATACAAAAAGTAGATTAGTAGCAGATTATGAAGAATCTTAAATGCCATGCTGAGATTTAGATTTTTATTCAGTAGGTAAAAGAGTCATTAAAGGACTTTGATTATCACAGGGACATGATCAGATTTGTATATAAAGAAAATTAATTTGGTTAGTGACATGAAGAAGTTGTATAGGTTGAGGCTATAAGTTAACATCAGGAAGCTATGGTACTATTCTGGCAAAGAAGTAATAAGTGTTGAATTGGGGTGGTTTAAGAGGCAGTAGTGGTGGTAGTGGTAGTGGTAGTAGTAGCAGAAGCAGCAGCAGCAGCAGGAGCAGCAGCAGCATTTATATAGTGCTTTGAGATTTGCAGAGCAACTGAATTAGGTGCCATGATTATTCCCATTTTACAGATGAGGAAACTGAGGCTAACAGAGGCTAAGTGACTTGCCCAGGGTCACACAACTAGTAAGAGCCTATCTATGACATTTAAAACAATTAAGAGACACAATTTTGGGATAATTTAATAATTTTATTAATAAGGCTAGCATGTTATTAATAAAAGAGGGAAGTGGCCCTCTTAAATGTCAAAGAGCCCATATGGCAGTGGCGTCCCAGTTTATGTGCTCTTGGAAGAGTGTTCTTGAGGGTGGCAATCAATTCTGATTGATTAACAATTAATGAGAAAATATTATAATGAGGGTCTTGTGGGTACTGACTGAACACCCAGAACTTGTTAAAGAGACTTATCAATTTCCATATCACCTGTCCAACAAAATGGAGAATCCACATTTTCTCAGACCTGTCTGAAATAAATACAATGAGGTAGAATCCACCCCTTAACCTAAACGAAGAATTTCTTTTACTGATTTTGATTAGATTTTGAGCCTGGGTAAGTCTTTGAGAAAGATTTCCCACACTGGTTGATTTCTGGATGAGAAGTAGAAAAGGGAAAAAACCCTGGCCCTGATTCAATAATTAGTTATTAATGCAAGACAGAAATAATAATTCCTCTCATGACTGATTCATTCAATTAGAACTCAGGTCCTCCTGACTTTTATACACTGTATCTTCTAGTTGTCAGATAAAAAAGAGAATATGATGCAGGTCAGTAGAGATCAAAGGTGTCAAATTAAAATAGAAGCAGGGACCACTGAACTGAACATAAAGACCCCTTCAGGTCCACAGATTGACTTGGTTTCAAAATGTAGTGTCAACTACATTTATTGTATTTTCATTAATTTTGTTATATATTGCCCAATTACACACACACACACACACACACA
>JAQQSW010005395.1:0-14203 GCA_028646575.1 Pseudocheirus occidentalis | reverse complement strand
AACTGTTGAAACTGTGAACATTGTACTGAATAAAGATTTGTAATGGAATAAACAGAGTGTTCACTAATACTGTGTAATTCAAATCTTAAAAGCTCTTCACAGTAGCATTCTCTCAGGAATCTACTGCTGATTGGCTTTACAACTCTTGAAGAGAGACAGGGTCAAAGTAGAAAATAGAAGAAGTGAGTGGCAGGATTGGATGGAGGAAAATATAGTCAGTCTTTCACAATATCCACTATGGAAATGTTTTGTGTAGTTACACATGTACAACCTATATTGCATTGCTTATCTTCCCAGTAAGGGTGGGTGATGAGGGAGGAAGAGAAAGGATCTGGAATCCAAAGTATTTTACATGCAACTGGGAAATAAGATATACAGGCACTGGAGTAAGAATATCCATCTTGCCCTACCATAAAGTGGGAGGAGGAATGGAGGAGGATATAAGAGAGAGCAGACTGGGGGAGGGGACATAAATGGGATCACTGTTTTGGGGTGCTGTGTAAGGGAAAGACAGGGAGAAAATCTGTAGCTCAAAATCTTGTGGAAATGAATGACTTAAACTAAAAATAAATGTAAAATTTAATTAAAAAAAATAAATTCCAGAATATGATCATTTGACTCTATGAGTACCATCAACTGAGAAATCACCCTTTAATAGTCATAGGAAGAAGAGATGCCTAGAGGTGATTAGTGATTCCTTCCTTGAGAGGTACAGGGAAAACTATTGTCAGCCTGATATCAACAGAGGTCAACTGTCTTCCATCTTATATTTCTGGGATATGACATATAGCCTCCTGAAATTTGTCAAACTGATTATCACTACCTACTCCATGTGATTCTTGTGGGGACAAATAATACTGTCAAGATGTTGATGATAATGATGATGAAGATAATAAAGATAATGTCATATTTATTAGGCCTTCAAGTATGCAAAATACTGGACATTCATTATATCATTAACTAAGAAGCCGTTGAGAGAATGTAGCTCATGTAATCTCTGGATATATCCCAACTTTTATTCTCATAGATGAATCTTGGAACCCTAATCAAAGCTATATGGTTCTAGTGGCATGCCTGTGGAGACATGGTTGATTTTTTTTCTCCAAAATTCTATTTTAGACTCAAATGCTAGAATACAGATATAGAATAAAGAAAATAAACAAAAATATATCATAAACTTAAATATTGGAATTTAAATATAAAGTTGGGGGGAGAGGAAGCATATCATGTGCATCGCAAAATATGAGAGAGCATTCAAAAAATGTAACAATAGATTTTCATTTCAAGAGAGCCTATATGATAAAAGAGTAAAAATGTTTTTCAATAAAGACTTGAATCATGCAGCATTACTCATCATCAATGGTTTTATTCCCCCACCCCCTCGTCAGTGCTGTACAAAAGAAAATCCTTTGCTTCTTTAGCCTTTTCCATTTGAAAGTTTTGCTATTTTTCATTATTCTCTTTTACTTACCAACTTTTGTATTGAAAATATGAAGAATTTCATTGGCAATAAATTTGCTTTTGTTTGTAGAATAAGATTTTGTCCTTTGTAAATCAAGATGATAATCCTGACACCACATAGGCAGGAAAAGTCATTCAAAGTATATCTACAAAACCTTTGAAAGATTTGAGCTAATTCATCCCTTTTGTGACCAAGATTATGAATCTGCAAGATGTTTTTTGAGATGGGACAGAAGCACAAAAAGTGCCCTAAATAGGGACTGAACTCGTGACTTTGGCTTCACTAGCATGGTACTTTAGTTAATGAAATTAATTAGCCATGGTTACAGCACTAAAAAGCACAAACTAGTTTCAATATGTTAATTATGTTTGAATTTCCTCTCAAAAATTAATTATGAATAATTACTCTTCTTATTTTCTTCCTAAACTTAAATATTTTCACAAAATCCTTTTGCAAAATATCAACGTGGAACATCTAAACATTGATCCAGAGGTATAGTATTTAATGCTTGGAATTTGTGGGGATTTTTTTTAATTGCAGGGTTAAGGGCAAAAGTGAGAAACAATTCTCAAGGAAATTATTTGCTGTCCTCTTAGCTACTTAGATATATATCAGTTTCAGCCCCTATCTCCAAAATACTCACTTTTTGCAATGTCAGCATTTTAATATATGTGTACCAAGAATCACAATGTTAAAATAGTCTATATAACTTTTATTGTCTCACTTGGTACTCTAAGGGTACTTGTTTAATGATGAATTAATAGACAGACTGTTGGAGAAGCTGAATGCTACTAATCTTGGCATTTTCACTATTAACTCAACCAAAAGAAAGGAGTAAGTTATAGGTAAATGGAAGACTGGCTTTTATCTATACCTTGGAAAAGCACAGGAAAATGCTTGCAGAGTTAGTTTTGTTTTATACCCAAAGGCAGAAAGTAAAAACATCATACGGATATTTTGTCATCTAATATCACTATGCTTGGGACATGTATTTACCAAAAAAAGTATAAGATTATTACAAAAGTATTTGTAGATTATCTAATAACATATATTACAGAAATGAAGAGTAGAGAAATTCTATAAAGAATGGAATATAATCCTGCAAATTAAGTCAGTTTAAATTAGGATATTTAGCCCTATCTGAATCAGCAGAGAACCTTGAGGAAGAAGCTGCATGCATGTATTATGCAAGTCAAACCATCGCCACTACCTCTCCTCATGACCCAATGGGTTGAGAAAGCCCATGAGCTTTTGAAGTAGCAATGCTTCCTGCTGTTCACTGCCTGAATCCTGGGAAGCAACCCCTATGGATATTCACTCTGTCAATTGCTCTAAATGTTTCAGCAGCCTAAGCTAATGAACACTTAGAAAAGAGTGTTATTGTCACCCAAATATTTGACTCTATCAAAGACTTTAACATTAGAATCTGATTGATTTTATCAGCAGAATTGAGATAAAAAAATAGACATTATCATCCACTTACTGTCAAAAATCTTCCATATTTGTTATCTCTCCATCTGAATTCTAGCTCCTTGAGGGCATAATTGTCTTCATTTTCTATTTGTACCACCAGCTCTTTGCATAGTACTTTGCACATAGTAAGCATATTTTTTCTTTCTTTCATTTATTTATTTACTTAAATGAAAAAAGTGGGGAAAAGTGAGAATATTCCTAAATATAATGGAAAGCAAGGATGAGGAATAAGGAATGAAAGAGGTCAAACACAATATATAGCCTTCCTATATAAATATCATGATTACCAAACTCAGATATTTTCCTTAGGCAGTGAAAATGGCAAATAAGGTATTACAATACAATTATTCACTATTTTTAATGGACAGGAAAAGTTTCATTATTTTGAGGGGGTAATCTCAGAACTATCTCTCTGTGTACATTCATGTCAATGCCTTTTTAAAGATCAAAATTAATGTATATCTATAAGGATGGTATAAAAACATGTATAATCCAATTGAAACAAATTAATCCTCACCTATTTAAACAAGTTGATAATGAAATTGAACAATGGGTATATGATATGATACTGAAACAAATTATAAGGATTGTATGTGGAAGTTTAAATAAAATGAATCTTCTGACATAACAAGCAGACCAAAAGAGTAGCAAAGTCATCTCAATATGTAAACATGACATACTGACAAAATGAGAAAGAAATTAAAGGCAATCTAGAATATAAACTATTCTCTAAATTTATATGCAGAAGAAAGTTGAATATTGTGTGTAATGTCACTATTACATTGGCATTTGTGTCTTATTTTAATGTAAATCTTGGGTATGGGAGCGAAGAACATTTCTACAAGGAAATTAGTGTTTCCTCTTAGACATTTGGATTTATATCAGTTTCCGCTATCTCAAAAATATTTGCTTTTTTTCAAAGCAAATATTTTAGTGTTAGAGTACTAACAGTCACCGTGTTAAGTGTGCCTACAAATTTTACCTTGGCTCTTTCCATGTTGATTTGCTATGAATTGAAAAGATAATAATTCTATATAACTGCAATTTTATGATACTTTAAAGTTTGCAAAGTTGTTCTGTCAATTTGTGACCTCACTAATATGGGTACTCTTTCAACAATGCAGATTGCATCTAATTTTTGCCCTCCCAAGCAGTTGCAAAATCTTCTACATTAGTTCCAGATAATGCAGAGTGAATATTTCTTTAATTTTCCTTACAGTGTATGCCAACCAATGAAGAGCATAGGCTGTCCACTGCCACATGACCATAAAACTTTCTTTCCCATCACACATCAATAATATGGCATTTTACTTCCACCATGTTTAATATGTTGCAAGTTCCTCATTTCTAATGTGAATCTCTCCAAAGCCCTTTTGTTGATCCTCATATTTAATACTTCCCAATTCATTCAATGTAATTCTTATGAATTTCATAAAAACCAATAAATATTCCTAAATGCTCATCTCATGGTTTCCTCCTTTTTCTCTTAGCTAAGAATGAATTGAGGCTTTCAAGAATAGGCATACCCAGTAGGCATAGATAAGTGATAGTTACAATTCAGAAGGAATGGCAATTGGCCCTTATGCTCTAGATTAGAGCAATCAAGCATGTCAGCCAGAGTAATCAAATGTATCAGCTGGAAACCTCCCTTTATTGGAAGTGAAAGGGGTGGGAACAAAAAGTTTATCTGAAATATCCCCAGTCCAGTTCTGCAAGGAGGACATTAACATCCCTGCCTAAATAAACCAGACTTTTTCCTTTCTAAAATACAACATTGCTTTAAATTAAATGGACAAAGATATGTGCAGGGTGAGAGAGATTTTATAAACATTTATTTTGTCTTATATAACCTTGAATATAGCAATGGAACTACAAAAGATGAGATACATTAAGGAAAATCTGCTAAGATGCTGCTAAGATAACTTCAGTGTAAAATGTATGTCAAGGGATGGAAACATTTACTGGAAAACTGCTTATAATAGTATCTATTATAAACTCTACTGATTAAAATAGATGAAAATGTATAAAGCTTAAAACAATGACAAAAATTAACTAAAAAACAAAAGTGTCAAAATTCATAGCACTCAAAAGTTAGAGGTTAAGTGACAGCTCCCAGAGCTTCAAAATGAACCACTTGCATTTCATTTTACTATTTATTTATCAAAGTTGAAATGTTTCTATAAAATGAAGAATTATTTCCTCTGTGTTCACATTGCTTTTACTTTTTTCTCCCACCTAGCCGTTGTAGAATGGGGAAATTTTAAAGATAGTTGAAAACAACATATTTTTATTAACCACAGATATATTTTCAAGTATGGGTAAAATAACCCACTTGGGACATTATTTTAAAAAGAGGAAAGTATATATAGATGAAGGATCCAGGAAAGTTATATTTCCAGGTATGCCATCCTGCAATATCATTGATAGCTTTCCTTGTTAATTTAATGATTCCTAACATTCTGAACTTTAAAATGAGTTGGATAGTTAAACTGACCATGATAAACCCAAGATTACTTTGAAGGAAAGACCCTGGCTTCCTGGCTATAGACTTTTTTTTTTGTCTTGACTGCACATGTTCAATTAGCATCAAATACTAAAGCATGTCTGTACTAGTTTTATCATTCCCGGACAATAGACAATATTTCATTGCCTAAGTATAACAGATTTAATTGCTAAACAAGATTTCAAGGAACTGAACTTCATTTTAATCACAAACAAGCTTCAAGGCAATTTTCAATTACAGCAAGCTTTTTATTTTTCTCCAGCTGTGTGTCCCTGCTGATTCCTGAAATTACATGTAAGTTGTCCCAGATTTTGAAGTGGTGCACCTACTGAGGTTTTTCTTTTGTCAGTTGATGAAGTATCTGTGATTAGAACCTAACTAAATTGGCATTTATAAGATGCATTACCCCACCCTTTAGATTTCAGGACACAGTGATTCAGTATGCAAAATGTCTGAGATATCCCCAGTGACATTATTGTTCCTAATTAGTCGGCTGGTGTAGCGAATGCTCACCTATTCTGCAGCAACATCAAAAGATAATATGGGAACTAAGCCCTAGAAAAAGAAATCTATGGGGTATTAGGCAATCAGGTCAATAACCTGTTTTATTTTAAAACTTCTACTGGGATCTAACTTGTCAAGAAGTTTGCATTATGATGCTGAGACACAGATTATAACAATGGCCAGTGTAGTCATTACACACAAAAAAAAAGAGGGTAAGGAGCAGGGGAAAAAATGGGAACAGTTTAAATTGGACATTTGAGAACTCTTACGGAAATGTTTCTTTTCAGGAGCCAAAGACAATACAAAAAGCAATAGTGAGCATCATCAGTACAGAAAAGTAAGGCTATTGGATTAGACAGTAGTAAACTTCAGATGTTGTCATTGGCAGATGGCTTACTGATCACAAAGTACAAAATGTCGGTTTTGCCTCCTACCTAAGCACATTCCATTAAGTTCTCTTTCTTACCCCTAATGATCATTTCAAAAATTATTAGTGTTAAATTTTCTGGAAATATCAATGTCAAACTCTTACAGAAAATTACAAACATTCATTATTAAGTGAAAAAGGATATTAAAGTCATACACTGCAATGAATCCTCTAAAGGATTCTATGATATGGCATAATTGACAAGAAGTCATCCAATCTCTGTGTTAAAAACATCCACCTCCCAAAGTAGCAGCCACATATATATTTAGCATTTACTTATGTTCCAGGCACTGTGCTAAGCACTGAGTTTGTGGTATAAGAAAACCAGTAAGGTAGAAAGACATTTAAATGCTAGGGGGGTTTATTTTGATCTCACAGGGGATAGGGAGCCCCTAGAGCTCATTGAGGAAAGGAATAACATGATCAGACCAAAACTTCAGAAAAATTAACATGGCAGCTGAGTGGAGATTGGAGCAAAGTAAAGTAAATAAAAGCAGGGAAATAATCTACAGAAGGCAAAAATGTAAATGGAAAGAGGAGCCATGAAACAGTTGAAGATTAATTTTGCAATATCAAATAGTCACAAGACCCAAAAAAGTTAATTTAAGGAAGAACTTTAAAAAGACTTCAAAAGTCACATAAGAGAGATTGTGGAAAAAATTAAGAAAATAATAAAAGAAATCCAAGAAAAGTATCAAAAGAAAGTTAATTAATTGGAAAAAGAAGGGCCTAAAATGTCAAGGAAGAAAGTAATTCCTTAAAAACTTGAATGGGGTATGGGTAATCAAATGATATTATAAGACACTAAAAAGTAATGAATAAAAGAGAAAAGAATGAAAAAATAGAAGAGAATTTGAAACATCACATTAGAAAAACAAATTCTCTGGAGAATACATCAAGGAGAGACAATATAAGAATTGTTGAACTATCTAAAAGTTATGATTTTAAAAAAAAGAATCTTGATACACTATTATAAGAAATTATTAAGGAAAATTTTCCTAAAATTCTAGAACAAGACGGTAAAGTAGAAATGGGGGGGGGGAATTATTCTCTTTACCACCTGAAAGTGATTCTAGGAGGAAAACTAACAGGAATGTTAGAATCAAGTTTTAAAACTCCCAAGTTCAGAAGAAAATATTGCAAGCAACAAGAATAAAACAACTAAAATACTTCAGAGATACAATTAAGATTTCACAAGAATTAGCAACTAATATGCTAAAAGATCATTTGTCTTAGAACATTATATATTTTTTTAAAAAACTGACATTGTCACCAAGAATAACTAACCAAGCAAAGTTGAGTATAATCCTGAATCTTTTTTTAAAAAAGGACATACAACAAACTGAAATATTTCAGGCATTTGTAACAAAAAAAACCCAGATGGAATGGAAAATTTTATATATAAGATCCAAAAAGAAATACAAGAAAACATTAAAGACAAATTATAAGGTGCTTATTTAGGTCAAACTCTTTACTTTTTATGTATGTTATGGGAATCTGAAGGTCTTCCCTGCCCCTAGGACCTTTGATAGGCTTAAGTGACTCTGAGAATCTTCCCTGATTTGAAGATATACTCTGCCCCCTAATAAGCTGAATGTCATCACATAAAGCCTGTGAGGGGAAGCTTGTTTTTCAGGAATGCCCACAAGTTATTACTTTGTGATTGGGCAGTGGGTTGTGACATTCCCTGATCCAGGAGAAGGCTATATATATCCTGATGTAAGTTTTTGCTTTGGGGCTCAATTTGGAAAGAGTTATGTGATTTGGCCATATGAGACTCTGGGCAGCTGTTGAGCCCCCAGCTTTGAGAACCCAGATGTTGGTGCTTCCTTCTCTGGTATCTAACTTGGTATGAATGTAATGGTCAGACAGCTGGAAGCCCTGTCTGCTTATCTGTTTCTCTGTCTACTTGTAAATTCTGATCGTATACTCTTTGTGTTCTCTCAAGTTCAGGGTATTGACTTTTTCCACTGAACTAGGTAAATGATATTTGTTTGATTAAAGTTAAAATTCTTAACCCTTTTTGAGTTGTTTTTCTTTAGAAAAGCAGATCTAAGAACCTGTGCTAGCAGCCATTCTGGGTATGCTAGGGTGCTTGCTACTACAATGTATGAAAATGTTGCCAGTATTCTTAAAACTGTCATCATTACTAGGGTAGTTTGAAAGAAAAATTGGGTCTGAGTTGTGTATAATAGGGTGATTCCATAAAACAAAACTGTTTAAGAAAAGGTAAATAGGGGCAATTATCTCATATAAGTGGGGTGTGAAAAGAATAACTGATATAGAAAAAGCAAGTAAGGATAAAGGGCTGGACATGCAGGAACCTCACTCTCATCTGGTCATGATTGAAGAGAAAAGAACTTCTAAAATGGTATGAAAAAGGGTGGAACCAAGATGGCAGAGTAAAGGAAGGCACTCACCTAACTTCTCCCCTAAGCCCCTCCAAACTACTTTAAATAGTGACTCCAAATTCTAGTAAGGCAGAAAGCACAAAAAGATGGAGTGAAACAATTTTCCATCCGAAGACAACTTAAAAGATCACCTGGGTGAGAAAGTAGTACAGTCCAGTAGTGACCGTGTCAGAATAGACCCAGGCTCAACAGGCCAGGAGCAATCCTTAGAAGCCACTGACTCAGAAATGGCAGTGGTTATTTCTGGAGCCCACAACCCAAAGATGGTAAGGGAGTTGAAGAACTGATTGGAAAGATATTACAGGAATCTCTTTGCTCGCATTGAAGCGGGACTCTACTGCTTTGCCCATATTCCAATATGGGTCTCAGTCATGGGAGGCAGTCCCAGGGCAAGAAGGAACAATAGCACACAAGAATTTGTGGCCAGCATGGAGCAAAGAACTTCCTTATACTTCCAGAACATAAAAATTCGTGTGGTCACTCACAAACCAAAGCACAGACCAAGTGAGTAGTAAACACCTCTCCTTAGGTCATACAACCTTGGAAGAATTGAAAACTTACATATCCCTAGAAGTGTCTCTGAAAACAGGTGCACAAAATCCTTGAATCTTAAAATAGTATGCCATCCACAGTAGTAGCAAAGCCCTACTTTAACAGTCAGTTAAAATCAAGTAATAGACAGGGAATATGAGCACACAACAGAAAAAAATTGTACCACAGAAAGTTACTGTGGTCACAAGGGAGATCAAAACACATACTCAGAAGAAGATAACAAAATCAAAGATCTAACATATACAGCTTCTAAGAAAAATCAGAATTGATCTCAGACCATGGAAGAGCTGAAAAAGGATTTTGAAAATCGAGTAATAGAGGTAGACGAGACTTTGGGAAGAGAAATGAGAGTGATGCAAGAAAATCATGAAAAACAAGCCACCATCTTGGTAAAGGAGAAACAAAAATACTGAAGTAATGACATCTTAAAAAATTGCCTAGGTCAAATGGCAAAAGAGGTTCCAAAAGCCAAGGATGAGAAGAATGCCTTAAAAATTAGAACTGACCAAATGGAAAAAAAAGCACAAAAATTCAATAAAGAAAAAAAAACTCCTTAAAGAGAAAAATTGGTCAAATGGAAAATGAAACTCAAAAATTCAGTGAAGAAACTGATTCCTTAAAAACTATAATGAAACAAGTGGAAGCTAATGACTTTATGAGAAGTGAAAAAAACAATAAAACCAAACCAAAAGGATGAAAAAATGGAAGACAATGTGAAATCTCATTTGATAAAACAACTGACCTGGAAAATAGATCAAGGAGAAATCATTTTTAAAAGTCTTTACACTGGAGGAGATGTTCAGGAAGAGCAAGTAAACCTTACCCTCAACAGAATTGACTCAAAGATGGAATAACATAAACTCTCAAATAAGTACAAAAATTTATCTTTCTCTACAGAAAAGTAGGAGGGGAAAGGGATTAAAGAAGAGAGGGTGTGATAGAAAGGGAGGGGAAAGAAACAAAACATGTTTAAGGAGGGACAAAATAAAGGAGAAAGAGAATAGAATAAACAAGGAAGAAACAGGATAGAAGGAAATATAATTAGCAATAGTAACTGAAAAAGATTGAAGCAAGTTTCTCTGATAAAGGTCTCATCTCTCAAAAAATAGAGAATCAAGTCAAGTTTACAAAAAACCAGAGCCATTCCCCAGTGAATAAATAATCAAATGATATGAACAATTTTCAGAAGAAATAATCAAAACTGTCTAGAGACATATGAAAGAATGCTCTAATTCAATACTGATTTGAGTAACGCAAATTAAGAAAAAAAAACATTCTGAAGTACTACCTGATACCTATTAGATAAACTAATAGGACAGAAAATATAAATGGTAAATGGTGGAGAGAATATGGAAAATGTACTGTTGGTGGAGTTGTAAACTGATAAAAAAAAACATTCCATGAACAATTTGGTACTATGTTCAAATGGCTATAACACTCTGCATACCCTTTCACCTAGCAATACCACTACTAAGTCTGTATCCCAAAACTGCTTTAAAAATACAGAAAAGAAAAGGGCCTATATGTACATAAATATTTATGACAGCTCTTTTGTGGGACAAAGAATTTGAATTTGAGGGAATGCCCCTTAATTCAGGACTGGCTGAACAAATTGTGTTATGTGACTGTGATGGAATACTGTTGTGGTCTGGGAAATGACAAGTGACATGTTCTCAGAAAAGCCTGGAGCTGATGCAAAGTGGAATGCACTATGTACAAAGCAACAGTAAAATTCTAAGATGATCAGTTATAAATGATTTAGCTATTCTCAGCAATATAATGATCCAAGACCACTGTGAAGGACCTATGATGAAAGCTACTATCCCTCCCCAGAGAAAGAATGGATGGTGTCTGAATAAAGATTGAAGCATACTTTTTAAAAGACATTCTTTGATTATTGAGGGGTTTTGTCTATGTTTTCTTTCACAACGTGACTACTATGGAAAAATTTTGCATGACTACATATGTATAACCTATACAGAACTGCTTGCCTTTTCAATGAGGGAGAATTGGGGAGGGAGGATAGGAGAGTAAGTCAAAGTTTTAAAAACAAATGTTAAATAACTTTTACATGAACCTGGTGGGGGAATTTTTAAATTCTCAAAATAAAAGACTACAAGAGTCTTTTAAAGTTATAAAGAAATAAGAGGACAAGGGGGCAGAATAAAGGAAGAACTTTTAGAAGGATCTGTATATTAAGAGTTAGAGGGGAGGGGAGAAAATAAGGAAGGGAATGTTAAAGGGGTGGGTAGAATAAGGACTAGGAGGATAAGATAATAGGGATAGTATAAAAAGAGAACAGAGAAGAACAATACTGAATAAAAATAGGATGGTGGGAAATTCACAAATAGTAATCATAATATTAAATGTGAAAATGCTAAAATCAGCCATAAAACAAAAACAGCAGAATGGATTAAAAATTAGAATCAAACAATACATTATTTACAAGAAATACATTTAAGAATGAGAGAACCACATAGATTTAAAATGGAAGGTGGAAGTAGAATTTATTATGCTTTGGCAGATGGGAAAAAAGGCAGGGGTAGCAATCATGATCATAGATAAAGTTAAGGCTAAAACAGATTTAGTTAAAAGAGGAAAAGAGGGTAGATATATTTTGATAAAAGGTACCGTATACAATGAAACAATATCAGTACTAAACCTATATGATCCAAATACTATAGCATCTAAACTTTTAAGAGAAAACATAAATAAATTATAGTTGCAGATAGTAGTACTACAATAGTGGGGAGACTTTAATCTTCATCTCTCAAACCTAGATAAATTTAACCAAGAAATAAAGAAGAAGTCAAGGAAGTAAACAGGATTTTATACAAGCTAGAAATGATAGATATCTGGAAATAAATGAATGGCAACAGAAAGAAATATACCTTTTTCTCAGCAGTTTATAGTACTCTTAAAAAGAGTGAGCATATATTAGGACATAAAATATTTATGGTGCAATGCAGAAACATTAAATGTATCCTTTTCAGATAATGATGTGATAAAATTGTATTTAATAAGGGACCATAGAAATATAGGTTAAAAACTAAGTGGAAATTAAATAATCACATCTTAAAAAATAAGTTAGTGAAAGAACAGATCATAGAAACAATAAATAATTTCATTAGAGAGAATCATAATAATGAGACAGTATGTCAAAATTTATAGGATACAACAAAAAGAGTAATCAGAGGAAAATTTTATCCCTAAATGCTTACATCAATAAAACAGAAAAAATGCAGACAAACAAATTGAGCATTCAATTAAAAAATGGAAAAACAAACTAAAAATTTTCAATTAAATACTAAATTAAAAATTCTAAAAATTAACGGTGAGATGAATAAAGTTGAGTGTAAAACCACACTTAATAAATAAAATTGGGAGCTTGTTTTATTAATTTTTTAAAATGATTAATTTAATTTTAAAAAGGGGGGGGGGCAGAGCCAAGATGGCAGTGTAGAAACAGCAAGGTTTTGCAGCTCCCACACAGCCACCCCAAATGCCCAAAAAATATGACACTAAACAAATTCTAAGGCTCTCAAATTCACAAAAAATACAGAAAATACATCTCTCACTGAAGGCAACTCGGCAGGTGGGGCTCATCATGCAGACCAGGAGCTGAGGCCTGCCCAGCCCAAAACCAAAATGTGGCCAGGCACTGGGGAAATCAGGAGGAGCCAAGGTGAGCCACAGCCAGTCTACAAGAGAGAAGATCTACAACACCCCCAGCAAACTCCACATCTATCAAGGCATGAAAAATAAGAATTAGAAAAAGGTAGCTCAGCAGCAGGGGATCATCTCGGCAGGCCAGGAGCCAAGACCAGCCCAGCTTGAAACTGCAATCACAGCCATGCCCTGGAGTAGTAAGGAGGATCCGAGCTTCCCAAGACACAGCGTGAGTCTATCCCAGCAAGCAGATCTTCAGCACCTGAAGGGATCTTCACATCTAGCAAGCCAGGATTAAAAACAGTCAATGAAAGTGGAACTTTGAAGCTAAATTTGGGGGAGGGAAAGTAGTTTGGCCAATCTGGCCCAGGGCAAGGTGATGGTGGGGGATGGGCAGGAACTGCTGTAACTTGCGGCTGCCCCCACTGGTTTGCTTCAGAGCCCCTTGCCTGTGGACCCCGCAGCGGGGCTGAGTCGATTGATCAGGGCCAAGTGCTATTGCATTGAGCGGCCTGGATCTGGATCCTGGTCTTGGGTGGTGGTCCTGGGGTATGCTCTCAGCAAGCCAAAGATGAGGGGAGCTGCAACACCCTCCTAATAGCTCTGTCAGCTGGGAAAACCCCAGAAATTTGGAAGAGAGCTTTCCTCCCTGGAAGCAGAGTTCTACAAAGATTAAAAAAACAACAAATTAATTGACTGGCCAACATGAGGAAAAGGAAGCAAAATAAGAACAGCAATAAAACCCTAGAATCCTTTTTTTTTGTGGACAAAAAGGATCAAAGCATGGAATGGGAGGAAGACAACACAGTCAGAACTCCCACACCAATTGCTTCCAAGACACTTGAAGACTGCCAAGAAGCTATAGATCAACTGAAAAAGGACTCTGAAAACCAAATAAGAGGAGGAAAAATTGGGGAGAGAAATGAGAATGATGAGAGAAAATCATGAAAAGAGAGTCAACAACCTGACTGAAGAAAACAACACTTTAAAAAATAGATTAACTCAAATGGCAAAAGAGGCCCAGAAAGCCAATGAGGAGAAGAATGCCTTAAAAAGTCATATTTCACAAATGAAAAAGAATCTCAACAGCATTCTGAAGAGAATAATTCCTTCAGAATTAGAGTGGAGCAAGTAGAAGCTAATGACTTTATTAGAAACCAAGAACTATTAAATAGTTACAAAGAAATGAAAAAATAGAAAGC
>JAQQSW010005394.1:0-14203 GCA_028646575.1 Pseudocheirus occidentalis | reverse complement strand
GAACTATGCCCAAAGAGCTATAAATAATTACATACCTTTGACCCAGTAATACCACTTCTGGGGTTGTATCCCAAAGAGATCATAGAAGTGGGAAAAGGACCTATATGTACAAAAAATATTTATTGCAGCTCTCTTTGTGATGGCCAAAACCTGGAAATTTAGGGGATGCCCATCAATTGGGGAATGGCTAAACAAGTTGTGATATATGAATATAATGGAATACTATTGTGCTATAAGAAATGGGGAGGAGATGGACTTCATATTTACCTGGAGAGGCTTAAACAAACTGATGCTAAGTGAGAAGAGCAGAACCAGGAAAAATTTGTACACAATCGTATGTGTGACGACCAACCTTGATAGACTGGACTCTTCTCACTCCATCATTGACTTCATCATTCATGATTCTCTGGTTTAAAGAGGATAAATAAGCATGCTATAGTACATGTACAGCCTGATTCTGTTTGTTCCTTGTTCTTTGGCTAAACTTTTGTTTAAGGTGAACCCCATTCTGGTTGTGATGAGGTTCAATGTCTCCAGAAACCCCAAAAGCCAGAGTTTCCAGGAAGCCATCTGGAATGAATTCATAGACTCAAGCATTCTTTAAGTCAGGATGGCAAAGATTTATTGTTGCACTGTACAGTGGGTAAGAGTTCTTAGGGAGACTGCAACCTTAGATGGTTACAGTTAAAGTTTATACAGGATAAACTATAGTAAAATATGTACCAAATATGCCAACTAGGTGAGTTAGGGCAGGATTAAGAGTGGTTAAGGAGTGATCAGTTCTTAAAGGAACATGAACTTTTAATATCTACTGTGCAGATGTTTTACCCAAAGTTCATTGGGAAATAGCCCAAAGTGGGGCTACAGGGAGGTGTGGTTTTAGTCCTGAAATGTCACTAAGTTAACTAATGGTCAAGGCTTATGAGAAATACCCAGGTTGCCTCCATCAGTGTCTTGTTAGACAAGATAAACTTAAGGGAGTACACATATGACTAAGTCTAGGATACACGTGATAGGTCAGCAAGTAGTAAATATGTTTATGAGCCAGTACATAGCCAGCTCAGCCAGTTCTATAGCTGCAGCTGGCCACTGTGTCAGAAAGAGAGAGAAGCATTTTGCTGCCCTTGAGCCAGAGAGAAAGTACCTGAGACAGTGTTTTGAGCCTAGGGAGATTTGAAGCTAGGGAGAAATGTGATTTTGGAACTGGGGTTCAAGCACAGGCACCCAAGCACCCCATCTTTGGTTAAGGGGAAAACTGATTCTTTTTGTTTCTTAGGACCAAACCTTTGACAAATGGCTGACATCCATTAATAATGGGTCAAATTTATGTCCTGCTGGAAAAATTCTACCCTCCCAACAACTGTGTGAGGTAGCTAGTGCAAATACTCACATTTTACTGATGAGTGAGACCTGGATGGACAGTGATGTGATGGAAGATTCTCATAATTCAAAGGCTTGGGCTGGGATTCTGACCCTTCTGTCTGTGTGACCCTGGAAGTATTATTTAGTCTCTCTGGCCTCAGTTTCCTCTTCTATAAAATGGAGGAATTGGACTCTATGGGTCTCTTCTAAGTACTAAATGTGTGTGTTGGGAACCCATGTGAACTGACTCTGAATCTGCAACTCTCTAATACACCCATTCTTAAGGGAAGGCGTTCCAGGACTAGAGGATTGGTTCACTGTTCAGTTCTGAATTATTTTTTTTTATCACCCTGTGGTGCATAGGGTTTTCTTGGCAAAGATACTAGAATGGCTTGCCATTTCCCTGTCCAGTGAATTAAGGCAAACAGAGGTTAAGTGACTTGCCCAGGGTCACACAGCTAATAAGTGTCTGAGGCTGGATTTAAACTCAGATCTTTACATCCAGCCATCTAGTGGCCAAATCCCAGGGGCTTTGGAAGAGGGGAAATTTGGACTTTATGGCAGTGGGCAGAGGGGAGAACTTCAGTTAGAGTGTGAGGTGGGGCCATGGAGTATGTTGCCATGACAACTCCCTCTCCCCACCCCCACTCCTCTTCTCCCTTCCCCCAAGGATTAAAACAATTGGCTGCAACTGCCTCCCACTCTCTGGAGGTGGAAAGGCTCACATTTAACTGCCGCCTGAAGCCAGTTAACTGCCAGTGTGCCCTGGGAGAGGAAGCAGAAGCCTATGCCTGGTCCACCCAGGGCATACCCAGGGTCCTTTTTGGTAGATGGAAGAAAGGGGGGCAGAAAGGGAGAGGCCCTGGAGCCAGGGGACCAGAGGCCCAGGAGAAAGTTCCTGGTCCTTGTGCTGGGGAGGAATGGGGCTGTGATGGGCCCTTTGAAAGGGGGAATGGTTAACAATGGGTCTCCTTCCTTTTCCTGACTTTTTGGAACGTCCACAGGCCAGACACAGCTTCTGAAAGCTCTATGCAGCCCCCAGTGCATTCTAGGACTTTGTATCCTCACCATGTGAACCCTTAACTAGGAAATAAAAAGGAAGAGAGAGAAAGGAAGAAAAAGAGAGCAAAGAAAGAAGTGGGGGGGAAAGAGAGGAATAAAAAGAGGAAGGTAAAAGAAAGTGAGAGGAAGAAAGAAAAAAGAAAGGAAGGAATGGAAAGAAAGGAAGGGAGAGAAAGAGAAAAAATTGCAAAGAGGAAGGAAAAAGAAAGGGAGAGGAAGAAAAAGGAATGAAAATAAGAAGGGTGAAAGAGGAAGTAAGAATGAAAGGAAGGGAGGAAGAAGAAGGGAGAGGAAAAAGAAAGTAATAAAAAAGGTGAGAAGAAATAAAAAGAAGGAAAAAGCAAAGGATGGGAAGAAAGAGAAGTGAGGAATAAAAAGGAAGGAAAAAATAAAGGAAGAAAATTTAAAAGAGGGACAATGAAAAAATGAAAAAAGGAAAGAATGAAAAGGGAGGAGGGGAGAGGAAAAAGAAAAAATGAAAAGAGGAAGAAAAGAAAATAAGGAGGGAGAAAGAGAGGGAAAAAAGGAAAAGAAAGAAATGAAAAGAGAGAGGAAGGAAGAAGAAGGAAAAAAGGAAGAAAAGAGGGAAGAAAAAAGGAATGAAAAGAGAAGAGAGAAAAAGAGGAAGGAAGAAAAAAGAATGAAAAGAAAAGAAAAAGTGAAAGAAAGAAAAAGGGAGGGAAAAGGGAATGAAGAGGATGGAAAGAAAGGGAAAGGGATGAGAGGAAGAAGGGAAAGAAAAAAGAGGAAGGAAGAAAAAGTGAGATTCTCTTTTGGGAGTGGGGGATTCTGCTGCCTTGTTCTGCTATATTCTGGTTGTGTGATTACCCATTTCATCAGGGTGGGTCTCCGTTCTCTGTCTGTAAGTGACCAGTAAGGACCCTTCCAGTTCTAAATCCTGTGATGTGTATCTTCAAAGCCAGATGTGGAAGACTTAAAGGGAAAGCTGGGGCCTCTGCCAGCTTGTAGTGATTCAGGTTCCCTTAGCTTCAGTCTCTTGACATCCAATCAGCCAGAATGGAATGGTTTGAGAATAGAGGGTGGGAGGAAGCTGTTCCTCAGTCTTGAGCATTTATTTTAACTTGAAATTCAAGTGGTCAAGAAGTAATATCTTCTGTGAGGTATGTTTTTGACTGAAGGTTAGGTTACAGAAGCTTAGGAAATAGTTGTATCAACATTTTCAGACTTTTGCAACTTTAAAGGTTTGATAAGAGGTCTCTGGTCCAGAACAGAAAAGCAGGTGATGCCTCACCCTTCCCCAAAGCAATGCACTTGCTACATTCCACCATGACAGACAGGGTCCTGGGACAAAGCAGGACAGCTTTGTACCCAAACCAGGGTTTTAAGGGTTGCCAATTTTGTTCCTTCTAAAATGGCACTTTTTCAGGTCCCTTGAAGTCTACCAAGGCAAGCTAAAAGTGTGTCTTGCATTTCTTGTTTCTTAGTGCCTAATTTCTCTTGGATTAGCAAACTCCGTTTCCATTTTTGAAGACCACCTTGGATTAGTGGAAATTTACCTTGAGGCTTACTGATAGCATGCCCTCCAATGGGAAAGGGAAGAAGAGTCGAATTATTTGGGTTCTTGGAATTTGGAAAGCATTTTCCTTAGCCTGTCCAAGCTCATTTTCAGGAAGCATTGGCATGGTAACAAGGTTGTTTGGAAATCCTCTCCTGGATGCTCAGGACCTGTGACTGATTCCAGAACGAATATGTTTGGTCTGAGAACAGACCAGAGCAGCTATTACTGAGCAATCAGAAAAGCCCGTGACAGCCCACCAAGGAAAGGCCTGGGAGCCAGGAAATGGGGAAAATTAATGGACTCCGACGATCAGAGCAACACGGGAAGAGAACTGGCATATAAGAGGACAGCAGGGCTGGCTAGTTCTGTTAAGTAGGAAAGGCAGAAACTGGGGAGCTTGTCTCTATTTGTAGGGGAAGGTTGCAGGGTTCAGTGCCTCAGAACCAGGATCAGTATCCCACTCAGCTTCTCTCTGTTCTAGCTCAAACCTATTTTTCTGGAACATTTCCTGACCTAGAATTTGTTCCTTGAAGCGTTTCTTCGAATACTTGTCACTGGTGGCAATGGATGTTTTTTTCCCCACCGAATCTCCCAGTGAAAGAGAATAAGATCAGAGATTCCACCACTACACCTCAAGATTCCAGGACGCCCGGACCTCAATGGGAGTGGGTTCCCGGTGGGAACAGGATTATTTTGGATGTGCCCACTGGTCCAGCAGCCATGACTCCTCCTCCAGGTGTCCCCTGCCCAGCTATGCCCCCCTGAGCATTCAAAAAAAGCCCACCCCACCCCACCCTTACTACTTTCTCCCTTTGACTAGGGCCTGAGACTGTCAGTGTTGGAGACTAAACAGCTGAAAATCCAGTTACATAGAGCAGGTGAGAGAGGCTTATTTGGGCAATATTTACACAGAGGCAGAGCGAACACTGGATGAAGCTGAGCCATTATACCAAAGCTTTCAGGAGCCTGGAAAAACGGAGTAATTACAGGTCAACCCAAAGGCCCCTGGGCAAAATACCCAATTGCCCTTTGAAGTCATTCCATTTTGGGTCACCAGTAGGGAAAGCTGACCTCACCAGAGTGATAAATGGGAGACATGTGGGGATTTGGACAGTGTTGACTAGGAATTTATAGTTAAATGAGTAGACCACAGACTTGGATTCTGGAGAAGCCAAAGATAGCATCATAGGAAAATTCACAAGGGCGGAGGTGGACATATCATAGCGGTGTACAGAATAGCTAAGAGGTAGGAGCTGAGCTAAACTGACAGCATCCTCTTTCCTACTCAGCCCAAGGGTTCTTTACCTGTGGTCTGTGGATAGATTTTAGGGGGTTCTGTGAGCTTGAATAGGAAAAAAAAATTACATCTTGATTTCAGTATGGTGAAGAAAGGTCCTTCACTGGAAGCACTTCTGGTTTGGGAGTGTCTCTAGTGGTGTAGGTGGGGGGCAGTGTATCACCACTGTTTTCTAGTGATAGGACTGAATCTACTACACCACTACCATATTTATGTAACCTTTCTCCTTCCCTTCTCCCCAACTCAAAGAGGCCCAAGTATGTTAGAAGTAGGGAGATAAGTTAGGGAGGATTGGATATAGGGTTTGGAACAAATCGCTCTATGCCTAGCACAACACATTTTTATAATATGTTTACAAATCACTTTCTTGCTGGGCATGGAGATCCAGGCCTCTAATCTCAGATATCAGGAAGGCCAAGGTTGGCAGATCTCTGAGCTCTGGGCTAAGCCAGTTGGGTGTTCACACTGTCTGGCATCCAGGTGGTAAACCTGGAGGTGGGAGTGTCACCAGGTTGTCTAAGGAGGGACAAATCAGCCTAGGTCTGAAATGGGGCATGTCCAACCTTCTGCTGCTTAAGGTTATATTTTTCAGGATTTTGTGGACCCTATTTCTCATTAGTGGGATGAGGAAAAGAAGCAGTCAATTCCTTGTGAGGGCAGAGGAGGTAGAGAAATCCCAGATTTCCTGGCAGAGCCAAGGGGGCAACTGATGATAAAGACACCAGCTTTCTGAAATAGGTGCTGGTGGATGGTTCTTTTTTTTTGTAAATAGTATTTTATTTTTTCCAATTACATGGAAAGATAGTTTTCAACATTCATTTTAAATAAGATTTTAAGTTTCTAATTTTTCTCCCTCTCCCCTCCCCTCCCCAAGACAGCAAGCAATCTGATATAGCTTATACATGTGCAATCAACGTTGTAAAAAAAAAGAATCAGAACAAAAGGGAAAAAAACACTAGAAAGAAAAACAAACAACAGTAAAGAGAAAACAGCATGCTTCAATCTTCATTCAGACTCCACAGTTCTTTCTCTGGGTGTGGAAACATGAGTCTTTTCGAATTGTCACAAATCATTGTATTGCTGAGAAGAGCTAAGTCTGTCAGTCTGTCATCACACAGTGTTACTGTGTACGATGTTCTCCTGGTTCTGCTCACTTCACTCAGCATCAGTTCATGTAACATTTTTCTGAAATCTACTTGCTCATCATTTCTTATAGCACAATAATATTCCATTACATTCAACACAATTTGTTTAGCCATTCCCCAACTGGCAGGCATTCCCTCAGTTTCCAAGTCTTTGCCACCACAAAAAGAGCTGCTATAAATATTTTTGTCCATGTGGGTCCTTTCCCCTTTTTTATGATCTCTTTAGTATATAGACCTAGTAATGGTGTTGCTGGATCAAAAGATATTGTACAGTTTTGTAGTCCTTGGGGATAGTTCCAAATTGCTCTCCTGGTTGGATTAGTATACAACTCCACCAACAATGTATTACTGTCCCAATTTTCCCACATCCTTTCCAATGTTTATTATTTTCCTTTTCTGTCATCTTAGCCAACCTGACAGTTTTGAGGTGGTATCTCAGAGTTGTCTTAATTTGCATTTCTCTAATCAGTAGTGAGCATTTTAGAGCATTTTTCCATATGATTATAGATAGCTTTAATTTCTTCATCTGAAAACCGTCTGTTATATCCTTTAACCATTTTGAATGGTTCCTTTCATCCCAGGTATCTGTCATGATCATACAACTAGTCATCAAACATAGATCCTGGGATATATGAAAAAATTTAGTTCAGTTCAACAAATATTTATCAAACACCCACCATATACAACAAAGAGAACAACAGTGGTTATAAACAGAGTCTACTCTAAAGAAGTTTACACTCCAGGAGGAATATGGATATGGATTGCCAGTAGAGGGCACATCATCCAGGGGAAACTGCCCTAAAAAGTTTGAGGTAGAAGCCAGCCTAGCTACTCTAATAAGTCACAAGCTTTTGCCAACACTTTGTTGGCAGTCCTAGAACTGAGTGCAGTGTTGCTACCACACAATTTAACCCCTCATATCCATCTTAGACTAAAAGGTTAAAACCATCTCACCAAGCCATGTTAGCCGTAGGCATTTGTAGCACCAAGAATGCTGGATCAGGAGTTAAGCGATAGGGCTTCTTGGAGAAGCTAAGTGACATAGTGAATAGAGCACTGGCCCTGGAGTCAGGAGCACCTGAGTTCAAATCAGACCTCAGACACTTAATACTTACTAGCAATGTGACTTTGGGCAAGTCACTTAATTCCAATTGCCCTGCCTTTCCCCCTCCCAAAAGACCAAAATATAAATAAATAAAGAGATAGGGTTTCTGATTTCGGCACATGTGATTTTGGTCCAGTTACTTCTGTTCTCTGCTCCTCTACAGCTTCCTATGTGCCAACCCTGGGCTGGTATCAACAATATGAAGACAATTTAGGGATATAGGCAGGGTACACTGGAGCTAGCTTGGACTGGCTTTCCAGTCAATTATTGAATTTTCACTGTGCCCACTTCAAAAACTGTCAAATGCTACAAATCAGGGCTTGATTTATTTGTTGAATGCTTACACTTAAGAAAGTGATGGAGAAAGTGTTAATTCAGGTTAAATTTAAAAGTGTGTCCTGCATATATTTTCCCCTTGGTGAGGTGGTTGTTAAACGTTTACCTGCACACCACTGGTCTTGAAGGAGTATATGGGCCAGTTGTGCAATGGTGTCCACCTGCTTGCTGGCACATCTGCAGGGACCATGGGAGAGACAGACTTAGGAAATCACTTAGATACACAGCCCAAGTTCATTTAGTTTCCTTTTGGAATCTGGTCCTGAGCTATTTTAATTGACATAGTATATGAAAGGAGATTGGCAATATCCCTTTTAGGCTGGGGTGCCTGGGTCTGACCCATTGCTCATTTGGATTTTTTTTCCCTTCCCTTTAGACAGAGGGGGAAAATTCTAATTCACATTCCAGACAGGATCAGCATCTAAATCTCCCAGTATCTGTTGGGTAAGAATTGAAGGGGCTTGCCTGGGATAAGGAAACAGAGGGAGAGGAAGAAGAGAGCAGAGGGAAGGGGAAGCTGCCTCACAGAAAGAAGCTGGAGAGGGAATGAGGTTTCCTATGGCAGCAAAGTCCCCAATTTGGTTTGTGGTAAGTAGGAAAACCAGTTAAAATAAATTGATTAGCATAGGATCTCCTCTTAACACTCTTTAAACTCTAACATCTGTTCACAATAAATAATTCACGTAGTGGATATTAATTAGAAGTCTTAGGAGGAGGGGAAGGCAGCTTGAAAATTCCAGAGAGAAGCCTTTTTGCCAAGAAACTAAAGCTTCTACCCAGATGTGGTGGAGAGAACACATTGATTGAAGTCATTTCCCTCCTCCAGGCTCTCCATGAAGCCCCTGCTCCCAGCCATACCAATGTAGGGCTTAGCCCTAGGGGAATATGACAGCCTAAAGCACTAGCAATCTTTGACCCCTCTCTACCCCACCATCTCAGCCCCCACACTCAACACAGCCAGCTGGACCAATTGGCCCAGACCAACTGGGAAGTTGCCCAATGGTCAATCACTTGTCTTTATTTACATATGACATGTTCAAAGACACCTAGAGACCGGCAGTAGCTGTCTCCATATACCTCTGCAAGGAAAAAGCTGTTTCCTAAGGAATCAATATGAGACTGGGAAAAAAAAGAGTAGCTCGATCGACTGGCTGCAGCTGGGGATGCCTTTGACAGATTGGGAACATCCCCAGATAATCATAAGAATAGTTCATGTTTCTTTAGCTCCTTCAGGTTTACAAAGTTCTTTCCTCATGCCTCTGGTGAAGGAGGGAGTACAAGTATTATCATCAGCTCTGTTTTACAGAGAAGGAAACTGAATCTCAAAGAGGTAAAATTATTTGTCCAGGGTTACCCAACTAGGGAGTATCAGAGCAGGGATTCCCATACAGCACTCCTGACTCCAAAAGCTCTCTCCACTGTGTTGTTGTTGTTTTAGCTTCAGGGGATACACCCGCCACTTGTACCATCAGACCCTATCAGTGCCTCCTCCCCCCAATCTTGGGTCACAGTCGTGTAAACTAAAACTATAGGTTTCTATAACGGTAGGCAAAAGCGTGAAGGGTGTGGGTTTAACATCACTGTCATGTTTTATCTTGAGACTCTCTAGTACAACTCTCTTCATTTTTAAGATTTGAGAAAAAACTTCATTGGATAGTGCTTTCTGAAGGTACTTTTCTTCCTTCAGGCTTGGATGTATCACTGTACCAACTGTTGTGTGAGTGCATTCTATAGTTTTTTTCATCATGTAGAGATTCAATATTCCTTCAAAAAACAGTCCAGGGAACCTGAATCAAGGTTAAAAAATACCTGCTCCCCTAAGGTTGTCCTAGCAGGTAGGCAAAGAGGATACCACTGGGGCCTGGCTTTCTAGCTGGGCAGAGGCTTCATAGTCAATTAACCAAGCATTAAGTGCCTACTACATACAACTGTACTAGATGCTGGGGATACTAATACAATGAACAACTCAATTCCTGCTCTGAAGGAGTTTATATTCTAAGGGAGACAGAATAAAGACACATATAAATATATTCAGAATCATTAGAGAATACATGAAAAGTAATTAAATGCAAGGTAGTTTGGGAGGGAGGGCACTGGTGGTTGGAGGGGCTAGGAAAGGCTTCATGTACGAGGCAGTGCTTGAAGAGAGAGAAGGATTCTATGAGGAAGAAGTGAGATAGAGTGTCTTGAGTGAGGAACAGAGAAAAGGCCAGTTTGGCTGCGTCTGCATCACAGAGTTTTTAAAAGGGAGTCATGTCCAGTGAGGCTGGAAAGATAGATTGGAGTCAGGTTGTGAAGGGCTTTAAAAACAGAGAAATTTATAGTTTATTCTAGAGGCAACAGGGAAACACTGGAACTTATTGAGTAGGGGAGTGACATGGCTGTATGTGCACTTTTGGAAAGTAATTTTTGGTAGCAGTGTGGATTGGGGAGAGATGAGGCAGAGAGACCAATTAGGAGTCCACTCCAATATTCTAGGCAAGAAGTGATAAGTACCTGAACTAGGGTGAGTTAGACAGATGGGGTTAGATAAAAGAGATTGCTGTAGTAAAGAGAGTCAAGATTTGGCAACTGATTGGATATCTGGAATGAAATGAAGACATAAGGATAATGCTGAGGTTGAAAGTGGTCCACATATAAGAAAAGTCAATCCAGGGTTCTTATTGTAGACTACTTAGAATTCCTTCCTCTTTCCATGGAAGAGTTGTTGGATGGTAATATTTATTCTAAAGATGTGCATAAGATGCTTTACAAGCTGAGTGAGGATAGAGAATGTACTTCTTCATCTATAAAGCTCATCAAGAGATCAGTACTATTAATGGGATGGGAGAGAAGCATGTGTTCCAGGAACCAATCTTGTGTGGGGTAGAAGGCAGAGTCAACCTATCGTTTTTTGTGCCTGGATAGTGGAGGGGATGCAACCTTTGGCTAGATGGTGACTTAAGGTGAGGCTTGGGAACAGAAAGAAGAGGAGACTCATAGCCAACCTAAATGCCAGCCACTCCTTTGCTCTTCCACCACTTTGAGGTAGATCTTGTGGCATGTAAGAGGCCCAGGCTGGAGTGTCACTGAGATTTTACTTGACTCATATCTATAGAAATGGAGGGAGGCCATGATTCTATCTCCCTCTCCTGACAAAAACAATATCAGCACCCACCTCCTGTGACTTGGTATGTTTCAGTTGGGTCTAAAGGGGATGCTCAGGCATTGGCTTAAATAAATTGGTAAGTAATGTTGGTTATCCCTTCTCTCTTCCCTCTAGAATTCAGGTATTCACTCACTGAGGTATGCCATTGATTGGCCTTCCCCAAATGCTCTAATATGACCTGAGGCCAGTGTCACTTGCCTGCCTCCTTTTCTTATTCCTTCCCTTCCACATAATCAGTGATACACCAGTGCTTGGTGGCTTCCTGGAGTTTAGGCTTTTTCAGCACTATAGTTTATTCATTGCCTCTTACTTTACAGGTTTCCCCAAACCTGATAATTCCCCACCCACCTTATAGTCCACTGAATATATCATTTATTTTTCCTTGGTGATAGAATCAATTGAGAGCTAGTTTGCATTTAATTTGCATATGTATATATATTACATATACATGTATATGCATATTACATATATCTGTAGATATGTGTACTGAAGTTATAAATCTAGATATGTTCTTTGTAGATTCAAACATGAGATACAATGATGAAAAGAGCCTTTTTCTTAAAGTGTGGCAAATTCCAAATTTCCCTTTTTAGAGTCTAGGAGATGGGGGTGTACCAGAAATAGGAACAGTCTGGGGCTAAAGCTTGAGTGGAGGTGGGGCCATGTACCTAGTCTGGCTCTCTTTTGAGCTGGCTATGTGTAACACAGGTATGAGAATAGGTTTGGTGGATAATGGACTTCCTCCTGAGCTTTTTGTTGTTGTTGTTTTTTTCAGGAGTCAGAGAGGAACATAAAAGGGTGGGTTGGAATGAGGTGTGATCTGTATTGAGTTAACAGATAAAGAACTTGGAGATAGGCAGGCTGATGAACAGCTGCTTTCTCAACTTCATCATCCAGACTTGCTTGTGAAGGAGCTTATGTTCTTAACAGGGGCAGCCAACTCACAAAGGAGAGGAGGGGAAAAGCCTACATGGTGTGGAAGTGATTGGAAAATGGAGTAAAACCATGGTTCTGGGAAATATAAGGTGAAAGATCACGTATCAGAGCTTGGCATCCCAGGAAAGGAACTCAAGGTTGGTGGTGGGTGGTGGCAGCAGTGGTGGTGGTGGGGAGGTGAGGACGATAGCGAGAAAGAAGACAGAATAGTGTAGAGATGCCACAAACCAGAAAATGCTCTTCCCTTTCCCTTCCTTCAGCAGTACTTAAGGAAACCTTGTGGTTGGCTGCATTGGTGTGGAGAAAAGTGAGATACAATCTTGGGTGTAATTACATACCCACAGAAACATCCCTGGAGCATAGGGCATGATCTTGAAAGATTAACACCCCTTGATTGTTCCTATTTTTCTTTTTTAAAATTTTAAGTTCCATTTGAGAATTCCAGTCTTAGGGGAGCCCAGCTAGGAGTGGTTTGGTAGTTAATAAGAGGCTTCTCATGTCTATGGAGAAATGGGGATCAACTCTAATTGTGGGAGAATCCAGCTAGTATTTTCTGTTTGCAGAGCAGGATATATATTAGCCATCCTATGTAAGTGATCAATCAGGGACCAAGATAATCTCTAGAGACAACGTAATGTAATGAGCTGGAAAAGAGATGAATCTCTGATTATCATCTGCTTCTCTTAAATAGTAATCAGGGGTTTTTCTGAATAGACAAGCAGGAAGGTGCCGGGGTATTAAGCTTTAAGGAGAGGTTCTCAAAGTGGGCGATACTGACCCCTGAGGGGCACTGAAATGATCCAGTGGTGGCCACATGTAAAGCCATCCACCCGCAGCTTTCCAGATCATTGCTGTTGTGAATAGCTTCAAGGTTCTGATTACATAGTATAGTGGACACTCTTTATTCAATAACAAATCAGAACAAAACATTCACAGAAAATCAAGGTACAGCATTCATAATGTTACAACTTATCACAGAAAATCAAAATATAGCATTCATCATGTCACAGCTTATTAACTTATCACTAAAACGGTCACATAGTTTTCACCACAGTTGTTACATAGTTTTGAACAAAGTACAATCATTTAGTCAATCAATCACTAATCATCTTTAAGGTTGCCTCCTTAAGGGGCACAAAACACAAAAGTCAAAGTACTCCACCCCTGGAGTAGTCTCAATTGGAGATTAGTTTCCAATTATAAACAAAGTACATTCATTTAGTCAATCACAAAATCCTTAATTCAATCACAAAGTACAAAAGTCAAAGTTCTCCACCCCTAGGTCACAGTAAATCATAATCTTCTCAGTCAGTGCACAGTATCCAAGTAAAGTCTTCTTTCAGCTTGACTTGAGGCTGGTTCTCAGCTTCCCTGGTTCCCTTTCCATGGTCCAAGCTCCTTCCTGAATTCACCAAACTGTCACCTGGGTTCAAAGGAAGACAACTCCCAGCTCCTTGTCCAGCTCTCCATACAGTTCCTGTTCCACACTGAAGCTCACAGTGTCCAGTCCACCTTAAATCCTTCACAATCTCTATTCCTGGGAAGTCAAGGCTTAACAAAGCTACAAACAGACAAAGTACCAACATCACAGTTATGCCTCCTCTGGCAGCTCTGGCTGGCCCTCAGAAGTCCTCGGCAGCTCAGCTGGCCCTCAGGTGGCTCCACCACCACAAGCTGCTAGGAAATTCTGACTTTCCCAGCTGGGGTTTTTCTTTATATGCTGTACTGCTTCCCCCGTTCAGCTCCTTCCTGTTGCATCAGCAACAGGAGTTCATATCTTCTGTTTCTTTAGTCAAGTCTGCTGATGTCTTAACAGGCAAGTGTTGGCAGACAAGCTTGTTGAGCATTGTTGGGAAGTATAGCAATGCATCAGTAGGAATGTGTGCATGTAATAACTTGTTTATAATATGATGCTATATGGTTACATGATTGCATTATTAAAATTTTGATGCAGGAAAAAACACAATTTTTTTATTTTTAAATTAATTTTTTATTTGTTTTCTTGTTTACATTATTCATTTTCATTACATTTTTGTATTACACATTTTCTCCCCATCTTGCCCCTGCCCCAACCCTAAAACAGCAATCCCACTGTAAAGCCCCTCCCCTGCTTTGCTCTCTTATATTCTGGTAGGGCAGGGAGGGTCTCCCTATACCAGCCCCTGTATATCTTAATTCCTAGTTGCAGGTATTGCAGAACTTTAAAATCTAGATTCTTTCGATTCCTTCCTTGTCACCCAGCCCCACTGGAAGGACACTCAGTTCAATACAGGCTATGGATGTGTGATTATAC
>JAQQSW010005393.1:0-14203 GCA_028646575.1 Pseudocheirus occidentalis | reverse complement strand
TTTACTTTCAATTACTCTCATTGAATTTGGCTTAGGGAATAAATGACATAAACTCTAAAGTGGGCATCATGCCACACAGGAGAGTAGGGGGCATGGGGATGAGAGGGAGGATGACGAAGGGGAGGGCAGGGTCTGGGGGAGGGATGCTGGAACCACACACTTCAGTACAGGGACAGGGTAGAGAACAGAACCAGGGGGTAAAGGATAGGAAGGAGAGACAGATGATCACTGTCACAATATGTCCATTATGACGATGTCCTGTATAATCACACATCCACAACCTGTATTGAATTGATTGTCCTTCCAGTGGGGGTGGGGTACAAGGGAGGAATCGAAAGAATCTAGAATTTAAAGTTCTGAAAGACCTGCAACTAGGAATTAAGATATAAAGGGGCTGGGATGGAGACTCTCCCTGCCCTACCAGAAAATAGGAGAGCAGAGTAGGGAAGGAGCTTTACAATGGGATTGCTGTTTTAGGGTTGGGGCAGGGGAAAGGTGGGGAGAAAATTTGTAATTCAAAAATGTCATGAAAATGAATGATGTAAACAAGAAAACAAATAAAAAAATAAATTATTTAAAAAAGGAAAGCAAAAAAAAACTAGCTGAAATGATTTTGTTTTGCAAAGTTGCAGGATATAAAATAAACCCACTTAAATCATCAGCATTTTTATATATTTTAAAGAAAACCCATCAGGAAGAGAAAGAGAAATTCCTTTATATATATTTATAATATATGTATACACACACACACACATATATTTCAAACTTAAATGAAACACTCGGAAGTCTACCTACCAAGACAAATAGTGCTATGGCTAGCAAGTCTGGGCCTAGCTACCAGCTGAGTGAAATAAAGGGACAGAGAGAGAGAGAAAGAGAGAGAGAGAGAGAGAGAGAGAGAGAGAGAGAGAGAGAGAGAGAGAGAGAGAGAGAAAGAGCTGAATAAGAAAGAGGGAGAGAGATGGGGATGTATTCCATAGTCTGTTTATTGCAGAACCATTTCATACAGAGCCAAAGATACATGGAAGATACAAGGTTTATATAGCCTTAGTAGAATGCAAGGAACCATCCTTGGTCTCCATCTTTCTCTACCACAGCCCAAAGCCAATCACTTGTTAAGCTCTTCATCCTAGGACCATGTTCAGAGGCACAAACAGGGTGTTACAATCAAGACTTGCAAATTAACTCTGTACTTTCTTTAGATATTCATGAAACCAATGAGAGCATCCACCCGACAAGATTATAGTTTCCTTGCCTATCTGCCTAATGACCTTTGTAGAACTGGGGAGCTAATGTGGCCAAGGACCCTGAAAGTCTTGTTCTACAAGAAAATAGGAACCATATAAACACGATTACAAAGCAGTTTTCACACAAATAAAGACATCTAAACAACTGGAGAAATATTAATTGCTCATGGGTAGGTTGAACTAATATAATAAAAATGATAATTCTAGTTAAATTAATTTATTTATTCAAAGGTATACCACTGAAACTACCAATGAATTATTTTATAGAGTTAGAAAAAAACCTTCACAAAATTCTTCTGGAAGAATAAAGGCAAAAGATATCAAGGCAATTGATGGGGTAAAAAGTAAAGGAAGGAGATCTAGCAGTACGAGACTTCAAACTATATTATAAAGTGGTAATCATCAAAACAATCTGTTACTGGATAAGAAATAGAGTGGTTGATCAGTGGAATAGATTGGATACATAATACACAATAATGAATGACTATAATAAACTGGTTTCTGATAAACTCATACATCCAAACTTTTGTGGTCAAAATTCACTATTTAACACAAACTACTGGGGAAAATGGAAAACAGGTTGGCAGAAAGTAGTCATTTAATAATATACAATGTGAAATGCTGGTCTATGACTACTTTCTTCCAGAATGTTTTTCTAGTTTTCCCAACAGTTTTATTTAACAGTGAGCTCTTGCTACAGAATTGGGGTCTTTGGGTTTATCAAACAATAGGCTACATTGATTGTTTCTATATATTGTGTATATAAGTCTTTTCTATTGGTCCACCTATTTCTTTCCCAGAATCCTATTGTTAATTGATAATTACTGCTTTGTAATATAGTTTGAAATCTGGCACTACTGGGCCTCTTCAACCCCTTCTCCTCCCTCCTTACCCCCTTTAATTCCCTCCATATTTGTGATCTTAGTATCTTCTGGATGAATTTTGTTACTTTTTTCTAGTTTTATATAATCATCCTTTGTTTTCTTGTTTGGTATATTATTGAGTAAATTAATTTATGCAATATCATTTTCTTATACTGGATCAGCTTATCTATGAACAATTAATACTTCTCTGTTTATTTGTATAAATAATCTTTTATAATTGTGTTCATATAGCTCCTGTGTATATTTTGACAGGTAAATTCTCATGTACTTTATGTTTTGTATAATTATTTTAAATGGAATTTCCTTATCTATCTCTTCTTGGTGGATTTTGTTGGTAATATGTAGAAATGCCGGTGATTTGTGGCAGTTTATTTTAAGTCCCTGCAACTTTGCTGCAGTCTTTTCAGATGGTTTTTTTCAGTTGACTTTTGAGGATTCTCTAAGTAAATTATCACATCATATGAAAAGAATAATAATTGTTTTTCCTCTTTGGCTATGCTTATGTTCTCAATTATCTTATGTCTGTAGCTAATATATCTAGCACTATGTTGAACAATAATATTGATAATGGATATCCTTGCTATATACCTGATCTTTCTGGAAAGGCTTCTATTTCATTCCCATGACAGATAAAAATGACTCTTGGCTTTGGCTAGATACTATATGTCATATTATTCTTTTCTTCACTTATTCTTCTTCTTTCAATTTTTTTAAAAATAGGTATGGATATTATATGTTCCTTAAAGTTTTTTTTTTCTGAATCAACCCATATAAACACATGATTTTGTTTATTCTTGTTATTAAAATGGTTGATTGTGTTTTTAGTTTTCACAATATTGAATGAGCCCTGCATTCTTGGCATAAATCCAACCTGGTCATAATGTATAGTCTTTCTAATAGTCTCCTTGGGAAAGGAATAAGCATTTACGTAGTGTCTACTGTGTGTCAGTCACTTTACTAAACACTTAAAAAAACTAAATATCTTATTTGATTAGCACAATAACTCTTCAGAGTAGGTACTAGTATTATCCTCATTTTAAATTTGAGAAGACTGAAATGGAGTTCACTAAGTGTCTGATGTCAGATTGAAACTCAGGTCTTGATTCTAGACCCAGTGATCTATCCACCCATATAACAACTAACCTTCTCATTTGGTAATATTTTATTTAAAATGTTTGCATCACTATTCATTAGAGATATTGGTTTCTAATTTTCTTTCTCTGTTTTGATTTTCCTTAGTTTAGGTATTAAGATTATATTTAAATCAAAGAAGGAATTAGATAAGACCCTTTGTTTTGCTTAGAATGAACTCTTCTTGTATCTTCTCTCCCTTTTCTTACCCTTATCTCTTCTCTCCTTTCACTCTCATTTCACTGTTAAATGACATGTATCTCTGCACCCAACTTTGTGTGTGAATGTGTGTATATGTGCCTGTGCACGTGTGTGTATATGTGTGTGTGTGTGTGTGTATGTTTATATTTTTCCATCCTTTGGCCAGTTTAGATAAAAGTGAGACTTAACAGTACTTTACTACCTTTGTCTTCTACTTGTGATCTCCAGTTTTGTGAGATAATTTCCCATCTCCTCCTTTTTTCCCTCCTCCCTGAGTATATTCCTTTACTCCTCCTTTTCTTGTCTTTATTTAAGATCATAAAAATGTAGCAAACTTACTCTCAGGCCCACTGTCTTCTTAGACTTCTTAGACTTCTTAGACTTACTCTCTGACCTCCAATGATAATAGAATTCTGAGGGGACACATGTCAATCAATCAATCAATTAATAAATATTTATTAACCACCTACTATCTGACAGTCAATGTCCTAAAGGGTTGGGAATACAAAAAGCAAAATTCAATCCCTACCTTTAAGGACCTCATGGTCTAATAGGGAGACAATACGCAAAAAAGTGTCTAAAAACAAGTATCTAAAAACAAAGTATCTAGAAAAATTATATAGGAAATAATTAACAAAGAGAAGGCACAACAATCAACAAGGGTTGGGAAAGGCTTCCTGTAAAATATGGGATTTTAGATGAAACATAAAGGAAGCCAGGGAAATCAGTAGGAGGAATTGCAGAGAGAGAGAGGGAAATGGAGAGAGAAAGAGAGACAGAGAGAGAGACAAAAAGAGAGACAGACAGACAGAGACAGAGACACAGAGAGATAACAGGCATGGAGAAGAGCCAGAGAGGAGATGTTGAGAGCTGCTGGGCTAAGTGATGTAGTCTCTTGTTTGTGGGACAGCCAGGAGGCTAGTGTCTTTGGATCAAAGAGTATACGTCAGGGACTAAGCTGTAAGAAGACTGGAAAGGTAAGAGAGGGCTAAGTTATGAAGGACTTTGAATGATAAACATAGCATTTTGTATTTCATCCTAGAAGCAATGGGGAGCCACTTGAGTTTATTGAGTAGGGGAGTGACATATCAAACCTGCATTTTAGGAAAATCACTTTGGTGACTGAATGGAGGAAGGAGTGGAGCAGGGAGAGACTTGAGGTAGGTAGACCCACCAATGGGCTGCTGCAGCAATAGAGGTGTGAGATGAGGGGGGCCTGTACTAGAAGGGTGGCAGCGTCAGAGGAGAGAAAGGCTATGTATCCTGCCTCCATGTTAAAAAGTAAACAGTTTATCCTTTTTCAGTCCATTATGATTTCTAGGTAGTGTTTGCCTTTTAATATTTTTATTGACTTTTGTGTTTTCATTTTAGTTTCTGGTATCTCCGTTTCCTCAATGTAAAATGAGAATGACAATAACTCCTACCTTGTGGGGTTGCTGTGAGGATCAAATGAGATAATGTGTAAAAAATAAATTGCTTAGCCCAGAGCTTGCACACATCAGGCACTATATAAATGCTTATTCCCTTCTCTTCCCCCCTTCCTAATACAGCTTTATTCTTGATCTTTTTATTAGAAATACTTAAAAGTTCTCTAATTCATTAAATATTTATTTCTTCTACCCTGCCCCCATAAGATTATACTCAATTTTGCTGGGTAAACCTGTATCTTTTACATTCTGGTATATTATATTCCAAGTTCTTTGCTCTTTTACATTAAGGCCAGTCTCTGTACAATTCTGGAGAGAAAATTTGGGTTACTCTTTTTGTCTTCTTAGGTCTTATTATTCATTCATTCATTCATTTATTTATTTAATTATTGCTTTTTGGAGGAAGGAAGGCAGGGCAATTGGGGGTAAGTGACTTGCCCAAGGTCACATAGCTAGTTAGTATTAAATGTTTGAAGCTGGATTTGAACTCAGGTCCTCCTGACTCCAGGGCCGGTGCTCTATTCACTGCACCACCCAGCCACCCAGCCACCCCCTTGTTATTTCTTGATAGTGACTCCCTGTAATTTTTTTTCTTGGAATTCCAGATTAGGATTTAAACTGGTGTGTTTTCTAGATCTTTTTATAGGAAATAAAGGCTGGAACTTGGGTGGACTTCTTCCTGCTACTCAGTCGCCATCTTGGCCAGTTGGTAAGTTATAGATTGGTTGCTGCTGTACTGATAGAAGCATTTCCCTCATCAGGAATTCCTTCACTACACCAGTGAAATCACAATTCCAGGCCCTAACAAGGGAAGAAAGCACGGTACTAGGAACTAAGGATACAAACACAAAACAAGCAAAAAATAGACAAACATTTAAATATATTTCTATATCGACATATTATAGAGGTAGCTTGATGAAATGGAGAGTCCTAAAGCCAGGAAGACCTGGTTCAAAGAATCACTTATGACATCCACTGGTTATGCAATTCTGGGTGAGTCACTTGTTCTGATGAGTGCTCTAAAAAATTCTCTAAGACTATAAGGTCTAGAGAAAATGCTGACTTGCATTGGTAAAGGGAGCAACCAATAGTTTCCTACAATATTGAAATCATAGGTTCAGACCCTGTTAATTTCTATATCAATATAAAAACATATAGGTCCAGTGCCATTGTTTGTAAATTTATAAAAAAATGAATTTGAAAAGACTATGAAAAATTAATGTTAGATTTCAACATCTGTGCAACCAAAAATGATGAATCAAATAAACAGATGAATAAAAATAAATTATAGATTAAATACAAAGGTAAAGAAAATGTACATGGTATGAACAAAACTGATTAAGAATAAGGAATATACATTTCCCCCCAAGTACTTATAGAATATTCACAAAAATCTGAAGACATTCAGAGACACAAAGAAGTGACAAATCAACTTTAAAAGGCAGAAAATGAAGTATATTTATAGATTATAATGCCATAAGAAGATTGCAATTAACAAAGAAAATATGATCAACAATTTGGGCCTGTAGGGAAATCAAATAATGATTTATTAAATAGCACTTGTATTAAAATATTAAATCATGCAAGAAGTAAAATTATATGCAAAACAATGTAATATTGTGTATTAAAATGTATGGGTTACAGATTATTACTGATAGGTAAATTTATATATTTGAACATTGATAATAATAACAGAAAGAAAAATAGTGACTTGAGTTTGCAATGAAAAAATAGTTCATGAACCCCGAAGTCAAGAAATTACCAGAATTTGAAAAACAAAGATCAAATTAATAAATAAAATGGCTATTTTAAAAAATACCAAAAAATGCATAAAGCATTAACAAATTTAATTTTTAAAAGGAAGAGGGAAATCAGATTACTAAATTTATACATCAGATGGGGAATTACAATGAATTAATTAGAAACAAAGATGATTTTAAGGGATCATAGCAAGCAGTTACATGTAAATTTAAGCTGATAAAATTAAAAAGGATCAATATTTATAAGAACAAAGATGCCCAAATTGGTCATATGGGAAAAAAAACCCAAGTCAGTCAGTCAACAAACATTTATTAATCACTTACCATGTGCTGGGTACTAGGGATTTAAAAATGGCATAGAGGATAGCCCTTGTCTTCAAGCAACTCAAAAGTCTAATGGAGGAGACTACAAGCAAATGAATACTTACAAACAAGCACTAGAATTAAGAGGAGTTGGGAAAGCCTTCCTGTATAAGATGGGATTTTAATCTTTAGTCTTTTAGTCTTTAACTGAGGCCAGGGAAGGCAAGAAGCAAAGATGAGAAAGGAGGGAATTGCAGGAATGGAGGAAATTCAGAGATTGCCCATAGCTGGGAGGAGTGTCTTACTCCTGGAGTACAAAAATCATAATGAAGACATTAAAAACAATAGAAACGAAAAGATTTTCCCCTGATGGGATAAAAAGTATTTGAAATTACAAAGTGTTATTTTAATGGAAGAAGAGAACTATTTTTTTAGTTCAAGTCCAGTCTCAGTCATGTACTAGCTGTGTGACATTGGGCAAGTCACTTAACCTCCATTTGCCTCAGTTCCACATTTGCAAAGTGAAGGTAATAATAGCACTTACTTCCCAGTGTTGTGAGGATCAAATGATAAAATTTTTGTAAGGCACTTTGCAAACTTTGAAACACTACACATGCTATTATTTTGTTGTTATTAAAGTTATGAAAAAGAAATTTAGAAAGCAAGCCTCAGCAAAGAAGTTAAAGCACCTTTTTTTAGACTACATGTTTTATATAGATAACCAAATAAATTTAATGAAAGTTAGATAGGATAATACAACCTAACTTGTTTTATACATTACTGTAATATTAAATAACATAAAATATGTAGAAGTTGATAAAATATATAACAAAATATACATGGAAGAATAATTGGTAAAAATAAAAATATGAAATAATGTTATGAAAAAAGATGACAAGGTACCTGAAGTCCTAAATCTTAAATTATACCACAGAATGACAATTAGCAAAGCTATCTAATACTTGTTTAGGTATTTCAGTCATGTCTGACTCTTTGACCCCATTTAGGATTTTTTTTGGCAAAGATATTGGAGTGGTTAACCACGTCCTTCTCCAAGGTATCACAACTGATAAGTGTCTGAAGCTGGATTTGAACTCAAGTCTTTCTGAGTCCAGGCTAGTTATTCTATCCTGTGCCATCTGGCTGCCCTATTGATTACTATTATGGAGCTAATGAATGCCAAATGTTGTATTTGAATCCATGTTTTCCTGACTTCAAGGTCAACATAATATCAGTTCTTTCAAGCTGATTCTCTAAATTGGAAAAAAAAATACCTCAAATGTTTGTGAAATTATAGAAAAAAATGAATAATAACAACACTGCAGGTAGACTTGTGAACTGGAACACTCTTTTTAGAAAGTTAACAAAAGTATTCATCCTCTTTGATCCAGAGATCCTATTATTTCATTCTAACTATTAAATCAACAAAACAACGAATATTTATTATGTACTTGAGGGAAGCCAGGCAAACCAGGAGGTGGAAGCTTAGGGCCAGAGGAAGATGAATATAGGATTAAGAAGATGAGATTTGCATAGGAATGCAAAAAAGCAAGTTTAGGATGGAAGGGGAGGGAGGGGCCAGTCTATGGGGCTGCCAGAGTTGCATGACCATGAATTTTGCTTGAGAAAGGACCTGGTAAAAAGGTGAGTTGCCTCTGTCACCCATATGTCTCCTGAGGATCCTTATCTTAAACTTTATTCTGAAAGATAAGTCTTGGGTCCTGGAGCAAGGCCACATCTCCCCTTCAGAGTTCTGGGGGGTATCTCTCAGGAGTCAAATGAAAAGTTTCTCTACTTTTTAATCTTTTAAGAATCCTAAACCTCTTTGGCATTTTGGTAATACATATGGGCCCCTTTTCAGAATTTTTTTTTAATAATTGAAGGAAATGTTAATTTTCAGTTACAGGTTAGTAAAATCAGAGATTTGTTTTCCATCCAAGTTTACAGACACCATGAGATCTATCCACAGATCCCTTGGGAATCTATGAACTTCATGTTAAAAACTCTTCCTCTAATGTAATTGGCTCAGACTCCTAGTAATATGTTTCCTCCAAGATTATCAGTTAAGAATAATTTTTGTCATCTGGCCTCAAGCAGCTTTTAAGAAGTTTATAATAATTTATAGTAAGAGCGGTTGGTAAAAAACAAACAAACAAAAAACTTTCCCCCTAAATATCTGCTAAATACTCTGTCACAAGTACATACAGAGTCCAAGGGAAAGCAGGTTCAAGCTTAGGAAACACAGAAGGCTAAGGCATAGCTCAGGGTTCCAGGCACTTAGAAGACCTTCTTCCCCTTAATGGGATACTTCAGTACAGTGTAGCTTCTTTTTCTGGGCCCTTTGTAAAGCTATGAATCTGTGTTGTTTGTTTGTCTTGGATTTCTGATGCAGGCACTGGAGTTAGCCACTGTTCTGAAGGGGAGTCCAAAATCCATTGAAGAACAAAATGTCCTCTTCTGGAAGGGGAAAGGAGAGAAGAGATAGAAACCAAAATCAAAGCCAAAGTTCAAAGGTAAAGTCCTCCCCCAAGCACCACTCAAGTTGACACCTTCTCAGGGGGCTATCCAGCAAATCCTCTTCTTTCTTGCTGTTCACCAGATTCTAAATTTCAGCCAGTTGCTCTTGTTTCATAGATGACTCACAGCCAATCAAAATACTCTTGCTGTTAACTTCACTGCAATTCCCCCCAGAGCCATTTCAGTCTTAATCTTTAGTTTCTGGTTGACTATGAGTTGTTCTCAGTCATTAAAGGGCATCTTATCCCTTACTTTAGGTGAACTGGATGATTTTGTTGATTGACTCCACCCTTAGGCTTGATTTATGGGGAGGCTGTTCACTTGCTGAAGTCTGTATGATTCTCAGGAGTAGTGGATAAGGTAGATAGGAAGCAAATGGTCATGAGAGAATCTATATGTATAACATGAGTCCTAGGAATTGTCCTTAGAAACCATATGGATACTGGATATGTCCAGAAAAAGAGATATTTAACTTGGCAACAAATTTCTAGGTAGTACTTTTCAGTAAAAGAGACAATCGCCAAAATGATAAATTTCCTAAACAGAACAGAGTATTGGGGGAGGGATTTAAAAAAATATATATAAGCATTCTATCTCGCAGACTCTGGGAAACAGATTCAGATATGAAAAACTGGCTGAATTCATCATGTCAGAACATTATTTCTGTTTATATTTGAGGGATTTGGAACCCTTCTCTCTGGCAAATGGATATCTAAAAAGTTCTTAGTATAGATATGGGTACATCTGTACACTCTAGTGTATAAGGAGTTAATTTGGTTTGTGGAAATTGCTCTTTCTTAAGCAGTGGCAAAGTAGGAGTAAACTTGGGGAGTTATAAATCATATTAGGCGTCTGATTCTGTGTGCACGAGGGAGTGAGTAAATGCTGACACTTTCAATAAGTGGAGGAAAAGAAGTCATGAAATTCTAGCTATGCTGAACTGGGAAAAGGAAACATTCAAACTGGGGATTCTTTGGTTCCCTGAGTTTGGTCATTATGGGTTTTTGAATTACAAAGTTTGAGCTAACTTACTTGCACTGCAGCAGTATAAAATAAATTTCTTCTCCTAAATTAATTGTGAAGGGCCACATGCCTTTGGTAAATTTGTCAATTAGGATGTGAGTTTTCTGGTGTGAAGAATTTATATCTACTCAGGAGATCAAGGAATGGATGTGCAAAGACTGCTTTCAAATGGGAGAATGGTTTGGCCAATTCCATTGAACTTTTTAATCTTTCTCTATATTTGGCATTTTGGGCTGGTTAATGGGAATTCTTTACAGATATAATTTTCTTAAATATTAGTCTTATAGACTGGAAATCATAATTGGAAGGAAATTAGGCTTAGTATGCAGCTACCTAGATATATTTTACCATTTAGAGATGAGATAGATTATTGAGGCATATTGAATGGGTGTTTATCAATTGGTAAAGTAGTGCCTATTCACACAATTGAATACAGTGTTATTCTCTGTGTGGTGACTTTTGAATGCCAACAAAATGGAATGACAAAAACGTGAGACAGAAGCTCCAATGAGAAAAACTTGGAAACAAATTTATGTGAACTCAAGTAGAATGTAGGAATCATATTACTTGTTCCTGTTATGCCTTATTTAGGTTTTATACAGTATTGGTGGTACTTAAAGTGTGGTTCATTTATAAAACTGGGAGGGGGGCGGCGGTATAATTTTCTCTGAGGCTCTGAATGCTATGATTGGTTTATTGATTGGGAAAATGTTACAGGTTTTAGATAAATGGAACAGACCATGGAAGAGTTGTAGGCTTTTCTTATTCTCATTTTCTGATTGTGCCCTTTGGGTTCACACAATATTAACCTGGCAGGAAAGCTTGAGAAAGTCTGGTCTTTGAATATTGGGAATAAAGTAAACTTAGACTATAAGTCAAAAGCAATATATGCAACGGGTTTAGATATGGATTTTTGGTTTTGGAAACCTTGGTCCTTATGGGAGGTGTTATAACATTTAGGAAATTATTTATGATGTAAGTTCATATAATTATCACACTTGTTCTGAGATTTACTTATGTGTCAGTTTTGGGAACTAACTGGTGTTGATGTTATTTCGAGGCTACAAAATTCTTTTAAGTTCCCTTGAACTTTGGAAAAATGGGACACATGAAAAAGGATGTATCAGAATTCTTTTCCATATTGGACATAGAGGCCCAGGAACAAAGGTGACACATGGTTCAAGGGAATAACCCTAGATCAGTGGTTCTCAACCTGTGGGTCGCGCCCCCTTTGGAGGTCAAATGACCCTTTCACAGGGGTTACAGGGGTCACTTAAGATCATTGGAAAACACATATTTCTGATGGTCTTAGGAACCAAGACACTGCTCCTCCATTCATCTCCAGGCGAGTCCTCCCATATGCAGATACACCCACATACAAGTATTAAAGAGTCACAGCATTAGGAAGGTTGAGAATCACTGCCCTAGATGATACAAGGTTGAAGAAGACTCCTATGATGTCTTAGAAAACTAAGGACATAATGAAAGATCCACGGGGATTTTTAGGACTTGAGACTTGTAATGTGCCATTTGGATCATCAAATCTGGAAAATGACATTGAGGATATTCATAAACACTGAAATTAATAATAATAGCTGATCTTTACATGATAAATTAAGGTTGACAATGCACTTTTTATATATTATAAGTAAGTCAATAAACATTTATTAAATCCGTATTCTGTATTAGAAACTGTGCTAAATACTGGGAATGCAAAGAAAGGCAAATGCTAATCCCCACTCTCAAGGAGCTCACAATTGAACAGAAGAGATGCCATGCAAATAACTATGTGCAAACAAGCTACACACAGGATGCATAGGAACTAATTAATAGAGAGAAGACAGTAGAATAAAGAGGCATCAAGAAAGACTTCTGTGAAAGGTGGGATCTAGGTGGGAAGTGACATGATCAGACTTGTGTTTCAGGAAGATTACTGACAACTGAACAGAGGATAGATTGGAGAGGGAAGAGACTTATAGCAGGCAAGCCATCCAGCAGGCTATTGTAAAGTCAATGCATAAGGTGATACCAGGATGTTGGCAGTGTCATCAGCAACAAATTGGATCTAGAGGAGTGAGAGAGAAAGAATGAGGAGTGGAGTGTGACATCTAGATTGGGATTCTGATGGACTGGGTTCCTGATTGTACCTTCTCCAGAAATAGGAAAGTTTGGAATAGGGGAGACTTTGAGGGGGAAGATAGTGAGTTCAGCTTTATACAAGTTAAGTTTAAGGTGTTTATGGAGTGTCCAATTCAAAATGTCTCTGAGAGGCAGTTGGCATGTGAAAGTGGAGGTCAGGAAAGAAATGAGAATTAGACAATTAGATTTGGGAATCATCAACAAAGAGATGATAACTGAATCCATGGGAATGTTTTCAGACTCTTACCTATATTATCCACAGAATATGGCAGGCCAGAGCAGCTTGTAGCACATTATAAAAGAAAACTTGCACAAGAGAAGCAGCATAAAGCATATGCTCAGATGTACAACTAAGAAAAAAAAGAGGGGCCAGACACGTAATGAAAGGCAGGGATATGGACAGCCTCTGTACTATATTGTTATTCACAAAATGTCAAGAGAACAAGAAGGAGGCTCCTAGCATATTGCTCTGTGGCAGATTTATTGGAGGGCATAGACAAAAGTGTAGAAGATGGGTTTATATTTGGTCGTAATGCTAGATATATAGATCCAGCTGTAAATATATGATGGTGAACAGACGCCATGGCTTTGCTTCTTATAGCTTAGTATCCTCTGGCTATTTGAAATGGGGAATATAGCTTACCTTTTCCCAAATTAGTTTCAGTCAGAAAGAAAAGGTCCCAGAAAAAGAGTAAATCTGAATAAGTCACATAACTGGATGGGGAAGGCAGCTTTTTGTTCACAGAGTTGCACCTCTGAGATCCAAAACTAAGAATCAAAGATTTAGGGCAAGAAAAGGTCTTGGGGATTGTCTAGACTAGTGGTGCCAAATGTAAGTAGAAACAGGGACCAGTAAGCCATACATAAGAATCTCCTGGCTCACATACATATTGGCTTAGTTTTAAAATGTAATGCTCTCTGTGTTTTGTTGCATTTTAACTTATTTTGTTAAATCTTTCCCGATTACATTTTAATATGGTTCATGCCCCCTTCAGAAATATGGCAAGCTGTCTGCAACCTGTAGACCTCATGTTTGACACCTCTGGTCTAAACCAACCTCATTTTACAGATGAGAATTCGAGGTTCAGAAAGTTTCAAAGTAAAAAGGAGTTATCTCCATCTGGGAGCCCTCAAATTTGGCGGAGTTCCTTCTTTCTTCCTATCATACATCTGATTAATTGCCAGGTTTTGCCATTTCTACCTCAATGGTATCTCTCATTTTCATTTCTTTCTTTCAACTCATGCAAGACTACCTCTGGTTCAGTCCTCATCACCTCTCACCCAGGCCTTTGTAACAGCCTTCTTTTATTTTTTCATTTCTTTGTAACAGTTTAATAGTATCTTGGTTTCTCATAAAGTCATTAGTTTCTACTTGCTCCACTCTAATTCTGAAGGAATTATTCTCTTCAGAATGCTTTTGAGATTCTTTTTCCATCTGGGAAATTCGACTTTTTAAGGCATTCTTCTCCTCATTGGCTTTCTGGGCCTCTTTTGCCATTTGAGATAATCTATTCTTTAAAGTGTTTTCTTCAGTCAGGTTGTTGACTCTCTTTTCATGATTTTCTCAAATC
>JAQQSW010005392.1:0-14204 GCA_028646575.1 Pseudocheirus occidentalis | reverse complement strand
GATGATAATGGAATCAGCATTTTAATTCTCACAGCAGACATTTGCTAATATGTGTTTTACCTTTTCTTTTTTAAATATATACTGGCATCCGCATAAAATTTATTGTTTTTTACAATTAATTTTTAAACAAAAAGTTAGCATTTATTTATTTATTTTTAAGCCGGGGCACCAAATTCTCTCTCCTCTCCTCTCCCACTTCCTTGAGAAGGCAACCATTTTGATATAGATTACGCACGTGCATTCATGCAAACTATTTCCATGTTAGCTATATTTCATAAGAGAAAGAAAAGCACCAAGAATAAATAAAGGAAAAGTACCCTTTAATCTGTATTTAGAATCCAATAGTTCTTTCTCTGGATGTGGATAGCATTTTTCATCATGCGTTGATCATCATAAAACATTCCTGTTACTATGTACAATATTCTCCTGGTTGTACTCATTTCACTTTGTATTAATTCATGAAAGTCTTCTCAGATTTTTCTGAAACTATCCTCCTCATCATTTCTTACATCACAAAAGCATTCCACTACAATCATGTATCACAACTTGTTGACCCATTCCCCAGTGGATGAACATTCCTTCAATTTTCCATTCTCTACCACCACAAAAAAAATCTGCTAACATATTTTTGTAATACAGGTCCTTTTCCTTTTTATTTGATCTCTTTGGGTTACAGACCTACTAGTAGCATTGCCAGGTCAAAGGGAATGCATAATTTAACTTATTCATTCATTCATTATTCATTCATCATTCATTCATTCATTTATTCATTCATGTATTTATCTATGCATTCATTCATTCATTTATTTACTTATCTATTGATTGATTGATTGATTGCCTTTGGCAATAAAATTCCCAATTGTTCTCCAGAATAGTCAGATGAGTTCATAACTCCAGCAACAGTGCATCAGTGTTCTCATTTTTCCATATCTGGTCCAACATGTGTCATTTTCCTTTTCTATCACATGAGCTAATCTGAGAGGTATGAGATGGTACCTCAGAGTTGTTTTAATTTGCATTTTTCTAATCAAGAGTGATTGGATTTTTTTCAGATGACTATAGATAATTCTGATTTCTCTTTTAATAGTATTTTCTTTTCCCCAATTACATATCAAGACAATTTTTAGCATTCATTTTTACAAGATTTTGAGTTCCCTCCTTCCCTTCCTCCAATCTCCCTTTCCAAAAATGGTAGTCAATTTGATATAGTTTATATATGTGCTATCATCAGAAAAATGTTTCCTTATTACTCATAGTTTTGAAAGAAGAAATAGATCAAAGAGACACAACAAAGCATAACATAAGTGAATAAAATATGCTTCAAACTCTGTTCTTTGTCCATCAGTACTTTATCTGGATATGGATAGCATTTTCCTCGATGAGTCCTTTGTACCTGGTTCCTTGTGTTGCTGAGAAAAGCTGAGTCATTCATAGTTGATCATCATGCAATATTGCTGATACTGCATAGGATGTTTTTTTTCTCCCTAAACTGTTCATTGCTTATTGCACAGTAGTATTCCATTACATTGACATATCACGGCTTGTTCAGCCATTTCCCAATTGATGGCATCCACTCAATTTCCAATATTTTGCCAACATGAAAAAGATTTCTATAAATACTTTTTGCACATCTTCACCTTTTTTATGATCTCTTTGGGATACAGACCTTGAAGTGATTGCTTGATCAAAAGGTATAGACAGTTTGGTTGCCCTTTGTGCATAGTTCCAAATTGCTCTCCAGAATGATTGTATCAGTTTATAATTTCACCAACAGTGCATTAATGTCCCAATTCCTCCACATCATCTACAATATTTATAATTTTCCTTTTTTTGGTCATATTAGCCAATCTGATAACTGTGAGATGGTACCTCAGAGTTGTTTTAATATGAAATTCTTTAATCAAAAGTGATTTAAAGCACTTCTTCATGTGCTTATAGATAGATCTGATTTCTTCATTCACAAACTGCCTGTTCATAACCACTGACAATTTATCAGTTGGGGAATGATTTTTATTCTTATAAATTCAGTTTTTCCATATACTTGAGAAATGAGACTTTCATCAGAGACACTTGCTCTTAAGATGGTTTCCCAGTGTTCTGCTTTCCTCTAATTTTGGTTGCATTGCTTTTGTCTTTATGAACGTTGTTTTAACTTAATATAATCCAGATTATCTGTTTCACAATTGATGATGCTCTGTATTTCTTTTTTGGTCATCTGAAAGGTAGACTACACCTTGCTCTTCTTATTTGCTTATAATGTCAACCTTTAAGTTTAAATTGTGTACACATTTTGACCTAACCTTGGTATATGTGTGAGAAGTTGCTCTATACCTAACTCATGCACTATTCTTTTTCAGTTTTCCAAGCAGTTTTTGTCAAATAGTGACTTCTTGTCCCAAAAGTTGAAGTCTCTGTGTTTATCAATCATGAGGTTGTTATGGTCATTGACTACTTTTTCTTGTGTACGTAATATACTCCACTGATTTACCACTGTATTTCTTAGCCAGTACCAGATAGTTTTGATGTCTAATTTATTATACAGCTTGAGATCTGACATTTCTGTGCTACCTATCTTTGTATTTTTTCTATGAATACCATTGATATTCTTGACATTTTGTTCTTCCAGATGAATTGTGTTGCCATTTGTTCTGCTTTATCATATAATTTTAGATAGTTTGATTGATATGACACTGAATAAATAAATTAACTTAGGTAGAATTGTCATTTTTATTATTTTGTCTCAGCCTACCCATGAGCAATTGATTTTTTTCTAATTGTTTAGATCTGACTATGTATGGAAAGTGTTTTGTAAATAATATAGTTTTTGGCTTTGTCTTGGCAGGTAGACGCCAAGTAATTTATATTGTTTATATTTATTTTAAATATAATTTCTCTTTCTGTTTGCTACTGTTGGGCTTTATTGGTCAAATAAAGGAATCAGATGATTTATGTGGATTTATCTTACGTTCTGCAATTTTGCTTAAGTTGTTAATTATTTCAGGTAGTTTTTAGTTGATTCTTGAGGGATCTTGAAATATGCCATCATATCATCTGCAAAGAATGATAATTTTGTTTCTTTATTGCCTATTCAAATTCCTTCCATTTCTTTTTCTTCTTTTTTTTGCTACAGCTAACATTTCTAGTACTCTATTTAATAATGGTGATGATGGGCATCCTTGTTTCATCCCTGATATTATTGGGAAAGCTTATAGCTTATATCCATTACAAATAATGCTTGCTAATGGTTTTAGATAGATACTGCTTATCATTTTAAGAGATACTCTATTTTTCCTCTGTTCTCTAGTGTTTTTAATAGGAACAAGTGCTGTATTTTGTAAAAAGCTTTTTTAGCATCTATTGAGATAATCATATGTTTTCTGTTGGTTTCTTATTGATGTGGTCAATTATGTTTATAGTTTTTTTTTAATATTTTACCAACCCTGAAATCCTAATATAAATCCCACCAGGTCATAGCATATAATCCTTGCAATATATTGCTGTAATTGTCTTCCTAGTTGGGTTTTTTTATCAATATTCATTGGGGGATTTAGTCTATAATTTTCTTTCTCTGTTTTGACTCTTCCTAAATAGGTATCAGCACCATAACTGTGTCATAAAAGGAGTTTGGTAGAACTTCTTCTTTGCCTATTTTTTTTCCAAAGCATTTATAGAGTATTGGAATTAATTGTTCTTTAAACACTTGGTAGAATTCACTTGTGAATGCATCTGGCCTTAGGGATTTTTTCCTAAGATTATTCCTAATTAATATATTGTTTAATTTGTTTTTCCCCCCTAAGATGGGGCTATTCAGGCATTCTATTGCCTAATCTTCATTTAGGTAATTTTTGTAAATATTCATCAATTTTACTCACATTGTCAGATTTATTGGCTTATGACTGTGCAGAATATTTCCTAATGATTGCTTTAATTTCTTCTTCTTTGGTTGTGATTACACCTTTCATATTTTTGATACTGGATATTTGATTTCTTTTTATAAATCAAATTACCAATGCATTATCTATCCTATTTTTCTATGAAATCAGCCCCTAAATTTGCTTATTAGTTTAACAGCATTTTTCTTTCAATTTTATTACTCTTACCTTTGATTTTTAAGATTTTCTGTTTGGTACTTAATTGGGAATTTTTAATTTGCTCTTTTTTTAAGTTCTTTTAGTTGCATGCCTAATTCATTGATATGGTCTTTTTTTTCATTTTGCTGAGGTAAGAATATAGGGAAATAAATTTTTCCCTAAATACTGCTTTGGCTGCATCTCATAAATTTTAGCTTGTTGTCTTGTTGTTGTCATTGTCTTTAATGAAATTATTGATTGGTTCTATTTTTTTTCTTTGACCCATTTATTCTTTAGGACTTGACTAATTTAAAATTATTTCTAATCTATCTTTCCACTGCCATTTGTTGATTGTAATTCTTATTGCTTTATGATCTAAAAATTTACAGTTAATATTTCTGCCTTTCAACATTTGATTTTGAGGTTTTATTCCCAAATATGTGGTCAATTTTTGTGTAGGAGCCATGTCCTGCTAAGAAAAAAAGTGTCTTCTTTTTTGTTCCCATTCAGTTTTATTGAAATATCTATCATACCTAACTTTTCTAGTATTCTATTTCCCTCATTAGTTTTCTTCTTATTTATTTTTGCTTGGGTTTATTGAGTTCTGAGAGGGGACAGTTGAGATCCCCCACTAGTACAGTTTTGTTGTCTATTTCCTCCTTTAACTCACTTAACTTCTCCTTTAAGAATGGGGATGCTATGCCACTTGGGTCATATGTGTTTAGTATTGATATTGCTTTGTTGTCTATTGTACCTTTAAACAGAATGTACTTTCTTATCTCTTTTAATGAGGTGTGTTTTTTTCTTTTACTTTGTAACTGAGATCAGAATTCCTGCTCCTGCTTTTTGTTTTTTTCTACAGCTGAAGCATAATGTATTCTTCTCCAGTCCCTTACATTTACTTTGTGTTTCTCTACTTCAGGTGTGTTTCTTATAAACAACATATTGCAGGATTCTGGTTTTTGAACCAGAGAGCTCATTGCATTCATATTCACGTTTCTGATTGCTGCGTATTTCAACCATCCTGGTCTTTTTCCTGTTTGTCCTCTCTCTCTCTCTCTCTTCCTCTCTCTCTCTTTCCCATTGTTTTGCTTCTGTCTACCACATCTCCTGATCTGCCCTCCCTTCTGTTTGATCCCAACCCCTTATTTAATCTCCTCCACTCCTCCTTTCCAGGAGGAAAGATAGATTTCTATATTCAACTAGTTGTGTATATTAATCCCTCTTTGAGCCAATATTGATAAGGGTAAGGTTCAAGTAATGCCCATTGTCCATCCACCTATCTTCCCCTCCACTGTAATAGGTCTTTAGGGTCTCTTCATGTGAAATAATTTCCCAAATTCTACCTCTGTCATCCCTACGCACCCATTGTTCTCCTCTTTTCTCATCCCTTAATTATTTTTAATGTTATTTCTTCAAATTCACCTTATACTTGTACCCTCTGTCTACATACATTCCTTCAAACTGTACTATTAGTGATACAGTTTAAAAGAATCATAAGTATCATCTTCTCATGTAGGGATGTAAGGTGTTTACAACCTATTTCTGAATCTCTTATGTTGTTTTTTCCCTTTTCACATGTTTATATTTCTCTTACATCTCAGTATTGAAGATCAATTTTTTGGTTTAATTCTGGTCTTCTTATGAAAGCTTGAAATCCTTCTGTTTCATTGAACAACCACACCCCCTCCCCTTAGTATATTATGCTTAATTTTGCCAGGTAAGTGATTTTTGTTTGTAGTTATAGCTCCTTTGTCTTTTGGAATATCATGTGCCTTGAACTCTGAGCTTTTAATATTGTAACTGCCAAATCCTGTGCAATCCTGATTGTGGCTCTCCAATATTTGAATTGTTTCTTTATGGCCACTTGTGTTTTGTTCCTTGACCTGATAGCTCTGAAATTTTATTAAAAACATTCCTTTTATTTTTTTTCCCTTTGGAATATCTTTCCTAAAGTGATCAGTGTATTCTTCCAATATTTATTTTCCCTCTGGTTCCAGTTCATCAGAGCAGTTCTCCTTGATAATTTTTTAAAATATGCTGTTCAGGTATTCATTCAATATGGCTTTCAGGTAGTCCAAATGTCTCTGATATTGTCTCTCCTGTATTTATTTTCTAGGTTATTTTTTCTTCATGAGGCATTTTACGTTTTCTTTCTTTTTCTGTCTTTTTTTTGTATTTGTTTGATTGATTCTTGATGTCTCATAGTTTCATTAACTTCCACTTGTCTAGTTATCCCTTTTAAGGTGATGTTTTCTTCAATTAGCTTTTGTACTTTCTTTTCCATTTGACCAATTGTACTATTTCAGGAGCTGTTTCCTTCAGTGAATTTTTGTATCTCCTTTTCCATTTGCCCTTCTTACTTTTTAAGCAGTTTTCCAGGCTGTTGACTATTTTTCCATATTTCTCTTGCATCACTGTCATTTCTTTTCCCAATTTTTCTTCTACCTCTCTTATGTGATTTTTAAGTCCTCTTTGTGCCCTTCCATGAGTTCTTTTTGGACTTGAGACCACTTCTCATTTTTCTTTGGGTTTTACCTATAAGTGTTTTGACATTGTTACCCTCTTCTGAGTTTGTGTCTTGGTCTTCTTCATCACCATAATAACTTTCTATGATTGATTCTTTTGTTGTTGTTTATTGCTCGTCTTTTTTGAGGGGAGTTTTTTTTATTTCTTTTAAGTTTAAGGTCTGCTCCTGTGGTAGAAGGGGCACTGTCTCAGATTTCCCAATGTGAAGGGCTGCAGGCCCTGGCTGTTTTCCTGGTGCTTTACCAAAGATGCCTTGAGGACCACTTGAAATCCTTGTTGGGCACTGTGCTGAAGAGGTGGTGTGGAGGGTAGCTGGTGTTGCTGGAAGCTATAGAGATCTGGTAGCATACCTGGTGCTGACCTGGGTTCCTCGGTGTGGTGTCTGGCATGTGCTGAGGCTGATGAAGTATTTCTATGTTTCCCCAGATCTGCACTGAAGCATGTGATGGTTTGGCTGCTGGTGGCTACCTGTTTGCCCAGGGCTATGCTGAGGCACATTGGGGGTCCTGGTGTTAACATTACTCTACCACACTGGGTATCAGGACCTCCAAAGTGGTTTGCAGAGGTGGGGATTACCACTGGCTAGGTGGGATACTTCCTGTCCTGGACTGTGCTCCTCTTTTACCCAAGTGAGATAAACCTTTCATGCCAATCTTCTTGGGCTCCAAGATTGATTCCTCCCACCGTTTTGCCAGTTTTCTTTAGGATTTGTTTTGTGGTGCTGTTTTATGGTTGTTTGGAGGTAAATATGGCAGCATTGTGGTAATTTACTGATTGCTCTGTAATCTTGGTTCCCAGAATTCCTAGTGATTTATTCCTCTGAAAACTGTTATTCTTATATTTTGATGATTTGTCAATTGGGGACTAAATTTCATATAATTTTGATTCAGTTCTCTATGCTTGAGAAATTAGGTCTTTATCAGACAAACATCTGAAAAATGCCCAAGTTTTCTTGTTTTGCTTCTAATCTTTCCTGCATTTATTTTGATTTTTAAAACCAATGTAATAAAAAATAGCCATTTTACATCTTATAAGGCTCTCTCTCTTTAGTTTATCATAAATTCTTCCCTTATCCATGAATCTGACAGATTAAAATATCCCATGATGCCCTAATTTTCTTTTGATATATCACTTTACATCTAAATTGTATATCCATTTTGACCTTATATTGATATACAGTGTGATGTTGGTTCATAACTAGTTTCTGCCAAAATTCTTTCTAGTTTTCCCAGAAATTTTTGTTAGATAATTCTTGTCCAAAATCTTGGCTCATTGTGTCTGTGAAAAAAGGAGGTTACTATGGTCATTTATTGCTATGCATTGTGTACCTAATCTATTCTTCTGATCCACCACTCTATCTCTTAGGCAATATCAGCTTCATCAAGCTTCTAGTAAATACTTATGGAAGAGTTAGCTTCATATGATAGACTTGTTTTTTGTGTTTTCCTCTCACTTTTGGTTCTCTGAGCTCCAGGTGGATGTTTAGTCAGGTCCAGTCAGTGTCCTTGAAACACAGGTGGCTGTTTGAAAAAAATAAAGTGTTCTACAAGGTCATGCTTCAAAAATCAGAGGCATCACAAAGGCAGGTCATAAATGGGTCAGAGCTTGAAAATCTTATTTCACTACATATAGTGTCCCATAGACATGGATTTGTAAGATTTCAGGAATAAGGTTTTGGTATACAGAAGACTCTTGATTGGATGTGCAAAGACTGGAGTTACAACCTTGTTTTAGCAATGACTTAATAGTGTGTCTTTGTTAATAATAACACTATTAATAATAACTCGCATTTAATGTTTTAAAGTCTACAAAGCACATTACTGATATTATATAATTTGATTCCCACAATCATCTTGTGAAGTAGATGTTAGTAGGTCCCATTTTAGAGAAGAGGTAATTCAGGCAGCAGGAGCTTGTGACCTTTCTCAAAGCTTGTGTCTGAGGCCAGTATTTTCTCCACTGCAGCACCTAGCTGCCTCTTTGGGATTAAGGCACAACTTCTCTGACAAATATTTTCTTTATCAATGGTATTCAATAGCTGTGCTCTAAGGCCTTTAGGTTTCCATGACTAGAAGGTCATTAAGCTCATTGGAGTTCCAGAATTTTGTGATTTAGTTGCTGCTCTTCAGAAAACTTACATATAGTATCCCAGGAGAAAAATTTGTTTTGCTTCATTTCATATTGATCTGTCTTAACTACTATTCTCCCCCCCAAAAGATCCACTCTATGCTTTTTTGTAGACAGAACTCATCACTGATGCAGTCTTTGAATCCCAGTTCTGTTGAGAGGGTCTAATTTATAACAGATGCTAAATAGATATTTTTTGCATTGAATTGAGTTGAAAATCCCTTCTTGCCCTGCTGTTTTGCTTGCCAATCCAGCCCTTGAGCTCCTGCTCCAAGCTACCTCTCTGATGACTTGAGAGGTCAAGAGTGTATCCATTTGAGCTGATGAATCAATCCTGAAGTGCTGCTGAAACCCCTGGAGGATGTTTTCTCCTGAAAACTCTTAAGGATATCTTGGTGACCTCACTTCTAATTAGGAGCAGATTTTGTGGTTTATTTGAAGCAATTCTGAAATTATCCTACATTTTTATAGCTATAGACCTTTCTCTTCAATCTAAAACTTGACTGCCTGGCCAGAACTGTCTTCTACATACCAAACAGCTCAGTGCTTGGGCAACAATGGGATTAGATGGATCTTAGAGGGATCTGAAGAAGAGATTAGGAGGCTAGTTCTTTTTTATGACAGTCTACTACCCAGTTTAATGACTAGATGGAAAGAGTTAATCAAGAAATGAAACATGGTCTTGCCATTTCCCTTCTTGTGAGCAGGATGAATTTAGAATGGCATTTTTCAATGACTGGATTGAACCTTATGCAGAAGGAACCGATTGATCTGAGTTTGGAAGGAAGTCAGGGAAAGTAAGAGGTAGAGATGAGGAGGAGAAAGCTTTCTAGGCATTGGGAACAGCCAATGTCAAAGGTTTGGAAATAAAAGGTGGAACGTCATGTGTGAGGAACAACAAGGACACCAGGATACCTAGGTCATGGACCATGTGGAAAGTGGTGGCAAAAGTGGTTGGGGTTAGGGTATTGAAGGCTTTACATTTCAAATATAGGAATTTTTATTTTTCATTCTACAGGTCATAGGGAGCCACTGGAGTTTGGGGAGTATGAAGGTATTATATGAGCTCTGTGAATAAATAAAATAATCTAATATTCCACAAGTATTAATTCAACAAAAGTGCAGCGGGACTTTTGGGATACCTGTAATGAGAATCTGAAGATCTTTCCTGCCCCTAGACCCTTTGATAGGCTTAAGTGGCTCTGAGAATATTCCTTGATATGAAAGTATACTCTGCCCCCTAATAGGCTGAATGTGGTCATGTGGAGCATGTGGCAGGAAACTTGATTTTTGGAAATGGTACACCTTGTTACTTTGTAATTGGACAGTGGGTCAAGAGGGCTGTGATACACTCTGACCCGGGAGAAGCCTATATATATATATATATATATATATATATATATGTGAAGCCTATATATATATATGCCCGGATGTGTTGGGGCTCACTTTGAGAAGAGTTGTGTGATTTGCCCAGATGAGACTCTGGGGAGCCGTTGAGCCCCCTGGCTTTGAAAAATCCAGATGCTGGTGTTTCCCTCTCTGGTAACTTGAATAGGTAATGGATGTGATGGTCAGATGGTTGGAAGCCCATCTGCTGATCTGTTTCTTGGTCTGCTTGTAACTTGTGTTTGTAACTTGTGCTTGTATTCTCTGGAGCTCAGGGTGCTGACTTTTTCCCCTGAACTAAGTAAATGATATGTTTGTTTGATTAAAGAAAGATTGTTAACCATTTTGAGTTGCTTTCCTTTAGTAAAGTAGATCTAAGAACCTGTGCTAGCTGCTGCCCTGGGTATGGGAGGGTGCTTGCTGATACAACACTCTGCATATGTGGCAGTTTTGTGAACTAAATTCCAAATGGATTCAATATTTTAGAATTATTGCTGTCTAGAGGACTCTAAAAAGGGAAATTTCATTTAATGTGCAATAGCTGACATAGAGTAATTGGCTTGATCATTTTGAAAATTCACTCTTGGCCAATTAGCTTCATGTGTTGCATTCACATATTTAAGCATGTTCTTTGAGTGACTAATTTTACATGAAATTATGAACAAAAATCCACATAATGATCACCAAATTAACATTTATTTGCAAAACCAGAGCATTTCTGTCTTTAATTAAATAAAATAACTAAAATTGTTGATAGTGTTCTCCCTGAGGTCTTTTCAGACTTTTCTGTCTGGCTAATAGCTAATAAGAAATCAGAAATCAGAAATGTGAGGGCGAATGTGAGGGAGAGGAAAAACATCTAGGATTGTAAAGGGAGAATCCATATAGGACTCAGGCCTATGGTTTCATCAAGTGCTGGGACATCCCTCCACCTGTATAGATAAGCAACTGATCTATAACGTAACATCTCAGAGAGTGTCACAGGGCACTGATTGGTTATTGGGCAACACCTCAGTGCAAATCTGTCAGAAGCAGGTTTTGAGTCCATAGTCATGTTGACATGTTACTATCTATCAATTCATCTCTCTCTCTCTATCTGTCATGTATCTACCTATCTACACATCTATCATCTATCTGTCTAACTATCCAGTCATCCATCTTTCCATCTATATTCTCCCTCTTTCTTTCTCTGTCTTTCTCTCTCCGTTCTCTCTCTCCCTCTCTCTCCATCCCCCCATATGTGATTTCCTTTGTGTAGGAACCACCTGCACAAACACAGATTGGTGCTTTTTTCTGCACCTTGTAACCTTAGAGAGTTGCCTAGAGAAACTCAGGGGTCAAACAGCCTGCCCATGGCCACACAGCCAATGGCTGTCACCAAGGTCTCTTTGTTTTCACGTGGCTGTTCCACCCACTCAAGTCTGCTGCCTTGCCCCTCTCTTCCTAATCTAGTACAGGACACCATAGGCTGGCACCACACAGCAGCACAGCACACCATTACATATGATGACACACCATGGTATAGATTTTCCACAATGTCATTGAATCCAACCTTATAACAATACCAACATAATACAACCATGGAGTGTAACATAACAAAATAACACATGGACAGAGCCAGGCCAAGCTTAAAGAACTATCTAAATCATGACCATCTCTCTCACATACAGAGAGACAGACAGACAGACAGCCATAGGCACACAACACATCTATGCACATGTAGTCTGGGTCCTCAGTGGAGCAGCAGGATGTGGGAATCACAGGATTCCAATCACAAAGAAACTACTCTCTCTTTGGCTTTAAATCTCCTGTCCTAAGAACAAGGAAAGGGGAAAGGGAGAAGAGCCACCCAGTCCAAACCAGGCTATCAATGGAAAAAATCCATTGAGAAAGGCCCCAGGGACTAAAATTTTTCACTAAGGAGGAAAACAGGATGAAAGTTGATTCATTAGGGGCCTTCAAGTTCATCAATGACTTTCATGGAAGAAAACACTAACTAGCTGTTGTATGAACTAATAAACCAAATGGGAAAATAAGAAAATTCAAGTATTGGAAAGGCTTTTCCAGGTCACCTTGTCCAGTGCCTCGTATGTTGCTCCTCTCTTAAGTGGTCACAGAGCCTTTGCTAGAACCTCTCCTGTGCCAGAGCATTCTGGGTATTCAGAAAGCAGACCACTCTCCCTATACCCCACCCCACCACCAGCCTCCTGCCACTGAGCCCAAATTTGTGACCAGCTACCTTGCTTTCAGTAGCTTGGATGTTGCCCCATGGAAGCCTGCAGAGACTAATCTCTGTTACATATGACAGGTCTCCAGATGCTGGAAGACATCTGCCTTTGACTTCTGCCATATTCCTTCTGAGCTCCTCTTCTACAAGGTTCATATTCCCAGGGCTTTCAATTTTCCTGGCGGTGGAAAAGTTTCTAGCCTTCTCACTCTCTTTGTTGCCCCTTCTCCTTTCCCAGGTGTGTTCCAAGTTACCTATGGAGCTTATGAAATGGAACATCCCAAACAAAACAACACAGGCTTACTATTTCCCTTAAACCTTTACTAATGCAGCCTGTAATTTCAATCTCTTTTTTGATGATCACACTGTGTTATTTGCTTATATTGGACTAAAGCTGGGTGGCACAGTGAGTTCTGGGCCTGGAATCAGAAGACCTGATTTCAAATCTGGCCTCAAATATTTACTAGCCGTGTGATCCTGGGCAAGTCACTTAACCCTGCTTTCCTCAGTTTCCTCATCTGTAAAATGAACTAGAGAAGGATTTGCAAAGCATTCTAGTATCCTGCTATTGCGATTCAAAAGTGCTGAGAGACATAATTTCTGAGTGATTTACTAACAATCATGGCATTTTAATGAAATGTTAGTCATTTTGCCATCTCTCTTAGTCCAAAGAAAATCATGGTAGCAGGCCCACAGCTTTTCTGTCCTTTGGAAGAGGAGTGTTGCAAAGGATGGCTATCAACTCTGACTGGTTAACAATTAATGAGACAATCAATATTATAATGAGGCTGTACTTGGACTTCATTATTTCATTTAGTTCTTACGTTCCACCCAGCCTTGGGCCATCTATTTAAAGAATTAATGCCCCAACCAAGCCTGAGCAGAAGACAGTAGCTCCCCTACCTGGGTGGGGTCTGAACAGGAAAGTTAGTCCAATCTCATTATCAGCAATCTCCTTTAAGGAGCCGAACTTCCAAAATCAGGACTTTAGAAAAGGGGGAAGGGGATACTGTGGATTACTCCAAGTCATTGGCTATTAATAAGCATTTTTCTCATTGCCAAGAAAACCCCAAATGGGGTCACAAGGAGTGGGGCATGATTGAAAATGGCTGAATGACAGCACTAAACACCTAAATCTCATTCACCTGAATTCTTCCCTTCTATGTTTTTCACAGAACACCTTTGGTAACCAATAACACACAGCTGCATTCATGCACTCATGCACTTAAACACACATACACACACACGCACATACACACACAGTCTTTAGATTCCCCCACCCCCTATTTTTTGTGTAAGTTGTGGAAATTCTCTGCTTCATAAAGTGATTTCTATTTCATGTGATCTTTATTACAACTTTGAAAATTCAAATCCAAATTCAAGTCTACTCTTTTTTTGACAAATGAGGAAACTGAGTCTCAGAGAGGGCAAGTGGCCTACATATGGTAGAACAAATAGTAGTATCAGTACCTGGATTTTAAGTCATTTTTCCTTACTTTAAATCCATCTTGTAATCCACGAATCCACACTACCTTCCTACCTATGTATGTTTGTTCTTAATTGGGTATGGACTTGAATGGAAGATTCAGGCATTTCCCCAGTGTGTTCAGAGGAGGCCCTAGAATTTGAGGGATGTATCAATAATGAGATATTCACAACACCCATGATGGTTATGAATATGTTGGTGTAGTTTTGGATCACAAAATGTAGCAAACTCTCCACTTGGAAGGCAGAACCAAGGTCTTTATTCAGAAACCATAACACTGAGTCCCAAAACCAGAAGGACAAGTCCCCAAACCAGAAAATCAAAGTCATTATAGTGGTCACAAAGTTGATACATATAGTTAATGCAGTGGACACCCACA
>JAQQSW010005391.1:0-14204 GCA_028646575.1 Pseudocheirus occidentalis | reverse complement strand
GAATAAGAAAGAGGGAGAGAGACAGGGATGTATTCCATAGTCTGTTTATTGCAGACCTATTTCATACAGAGCCAAAGATACATGGAAGATACAAGGTTTATATGCCCTTAGCAGAATGCAAGGAACCACCCTTGGTCTTGATTTTTCTCTACCCCAACCCAAAGCCAATCACTCCTTAAGCTCTTTATCCTGGGATCATGTCCAGAGGCACAAACAGGGTATTACAATCAAGGCTTGCAAATTAACTCAGTACTTTCTTTAGATTGAGAGCATCACCCAACAAGATTATACTTTTCTTGCATATCTGCCTAATGACCTTTGTAGAACTGGGAAGCTAATGTGGCCAAGGACCCTGAAAGTCTTGGCCTACAACAACCAAGTTGATATACAATGGGAGAAATATATCACAGCTATTTTGACATTCTCACAATGTGTGAAACCATCAGATTTAAAATAACCATAGGACTGCAGATGTAAAGTCAGAAAAAACCTTAGTGGCCAACTTCAACCAAATCTAACTCCTTCATTTTACAACTGAGGAAATTGAAGCTAAGAAATTTCGTATGATTTTAATAGTGTTATAAATCTAGTAAGAGGTGGGGGTAGAATTTGGACTCAGGTCTCCCAGATTCCCAGGTCAGTACCCTATCCAAGGCACTACCTATTGGTCAATAGTTGGATTTAGAATGTGTGGATGTAGAGTTGGAAAGATCCTCAAAGGCCATCTAGTCTACCCCAGTCATTTTACAGATGAGAAAGCTGAGGCCCAGGAAGATTAAGTGACTTGCTCAAAGTTACAAAAGTAGAAAATATCAGATGAAGGATTTGAACCAAGTTCCTCTGAATCAAAAATCAAGTCTCTTTTCCATAAATAACAAAGTGACAGTTAAATGGAAGTACATACCTCTTTAGGGAGGCAAATAAAGATAATGGCAGAGTTGGTTCCATCACATGGACAAAAGCAACAAGAAACATCATTTCATGGAACAGTTGTTCATCTCACCTGGCATTATTCATGCATGATAAAAACTAAATGACTGCCAAGAATCTAATTGCAGGTTATGCATCTGTATCTGTTGCAAAGAATGAAGTAGAAAAATTCTATAGTCAACTCAGTAAGATCCTTCAAAATAAGCCAACATAAGTTGTGGTTAGTTATGTACTTCAAGAAGTCAGACAAGTCCTTCCTCGCTTTTCTATGGAAGGATTCTGGGGTACATACACAAAAGAGGGGCTACTTCCTTCTTATAGGAGACACTTAAGCACGACAGGGAAGACACAGAGAGCAAAGCAAGTTCATCATAGAGAATTGAAAGACAGAGAGGCCAAAGTACATGTAGACATGGAGAGTAGCCTATATTGAAAGTTTTCATAACCATATAGTCCTGAAGGGAAGGAACTGCCAGAAACCAAGTCCCAGATAAAGACCCAGAGCAACAATCAGGTCTAGAGAGAGGCATAGGCTTCTTAGAAGTCACTGCATCCACAAGACCCCTAGAAAAAAAACAAATGGAACCACATAAAGCTATTGAGTCCCCAGTGTCACGGTGGGGAGCCATGAAACTGAGGACCAGAGAAAGGCCTAGAATGACTGAGTAATGATGCATTGAACTTCAAAAAAGAGGAGGAAACCTGAATCTTGCCCTTTAATGATACTCAGTCATGTGGATTTTGTGCAGTTCTAGAGCAAGAGGAAACTTGATGCTCTAACAACCCCCAACAACACAAGATGGTACTAACTAAATGGAAAAGTAGGACCGTTTACTTGACTGTTTATAAATAAAGGATCCTGGATTTTGGAGTAGGAAGGGATTTTATAGGCTAATAAATTAAACTCCATTTTACAGATGAGGAAACTGAGGCCACAGAGAGGTTAACTGACTTGCCTGAGTCACACAGCTCATAAGTGTCTGAGAGGATTTGAACTCAGGTTTTCCTGATTCCAAGTCCAGTTCCCTATCCATTTTTCCATTCTGCTTTTCATATAAATATGAGTTATTTCTTATCTTCTTAATAAATTAAACCTCTTCTATTTTTAATAACTTGTTAGCCTGGATGCCCTTGTTAGCTAAGTGAGCCAAAGATTGTTTTGGGGGAACAAAATGAGCCAGTCCTGAAGTTTCTGGAGTTTCCCTGGGGTGGTGGGGAGTCTAAGCTAGAGAAAAATTTTTCTGAGAGGTAACCTCAGAACTGGTTCTGACGTTATAAACTGGTTCCTCATTTCGGGAGATGCCTTTTGGGATATAATCCTGATGCTTGAGCATGCCTTCTGATACAAATACCCAGATAGCATTTTAAAGGAGCCTCTTGCAAATCTTTAGTAGCACTTCATTGTTCAGCTATTATTTCAGCATCCCCATCTGTTGTCACCCTTCCTGCATGGATTCCTCAGTCCAGGCCTCTCTCCAAATTCCCACATGACTCCAGTTCTTTGTCTAGTACCACTTTCTTTTCTCTGGATAGAAAGACTGCTCTTGAGGTTAATATATGCCTCAGAGCCTCCACCTCCTCAAGCCTATTGGTACATGTCCATCAGGTGTGTACTTATCTGTGTCTTCTCACCCACACCTAATGTACTCCTAATTTTCCTGCAGTTTCTCCTCTATGGAGTACTTACCCCACACCTCTATACAAATGCCTTGCATTGGTATTCAGTAAGGTAAACAAAGGGGAAAATGCAGGAAAAAAAATGTGTTGGAAAATTTGGTTTGGGATCAAGAAATAAGAGACCAAACCCTTTTGGACTATTCTACAAGGACTTATCCTGTGTTTTGAATATTTTTTCAAGAAGAGAGTCAGACTGAAGCACTCTGATCAATGCAATGACCAACCTCAATTCCAGAAGACCAATGATGATTCATGGTGCCCATCTCCTGACACAGAGATTAGGGACTCAAGATACAAAAATAGACATAAATTTTTTTAGATCTGGACAAAGAGGGAATTCATTTTACTCAACCATGCATATTTTTACAAGGGTTTTGTTTTACTTTTCTTTTCTCTTCTTTTCTTTTCTTTTCTTTCCAGTGGAGGAGGGGAGATGGAAAGGAAAGAAAAGAAATGCTTGCTAATTGAAAAATAAAATTAAAAATTAAAAAGGAAGAGTTGGAAAGACCACACATCACTTAAAAATGAAATTTATATTTTTTTTTGCAAGAAATGACTGATTACTCACATAGACATTTCAGAATCATCTGAGTATGTTGATGAGACCCTTGCCAAAGCCACAAGGACTTCTGGAGTGCTCTGATGCTTTTCTGGTGGATCACAATGTGCAACTTAAGCAAGGCAATTTCATTTAGCTGAATCAAATTAAAGTGCCTTCAGTGCCTATCTTTATTAAATATCCTCCTGTTCTGACTAAGTAAACCTCTTTCTGTTAAGTATTAAATCACCTCTGAATCTCTCATTTTCTTCTGTTATGGAATGTAAACCATTAGGGGACTGGCTGACTGGATAAAAAAGTACAGGATGTTCAGTGAGGATGGAAAGATAGTTTGGGGCCAGATTGTAAAGTTAACTGTAGGGGAGCCCTTTCCAGTAGCTTATGAATCTTGAGTTGAAATGGAATTTATAAATATCTACCTCTTATCAATACCTCAAATAATTTCTAAATCATCTTTTTAAATCAAACTTTTTTAAGTTTTTCATTTAATAGATGAAGAAACTGAGGGATGTAAAGGTGAAGAGACTTGTGCCAACATCACAGAAGTAGTAAGTGACACAACCAGGACTTGGCCCTTCTCCTCTGACTCCAAAGCTAATCTTCTTTCTACTTCATTCACCAGTTGCTTTTCCAACTTTAAACTTCCAAAGTTTAATGCAAAGGAGACACCACAATGAAGGCTAAGAGTCAAGAAGTTAAAACACTTACTTGGCACAGATGTGACTATAGTCAAGAGAGATTATGAAGGACAAGCCAAGAAGCTTCTAGAATTGAAAACTCAATTGACTTCTGTAGAAAAATGACTCATTTGCAAAAAATATTGAGAAAGAGGATGACAGATCATGAGGAGTATCAAATCACAAAGCAAGAAAAAGAAAAAATTGGGAAGATGGGGGTGGGAGAACCAACTGAGGCAGAATGTATTGAATATATTTGCAATGAAGCTGTAAAGAAGATGTACTTATACTTGATTTATCCCCTGATCTTCGCCCTTTCCATGTTCTTTTATCTAATTGAATTATTATTTCCCCCTGGATTTGGTGTAATGATTTAAATAAAGCAAGTGATGAAGCAGTTTAATACCATTACCCACAAATCCCTACTGAGAGTCCAACTTTTGATGATTACTACTGTCATCTCCTTTGGAGTCTGGAATGGTACAAATCGGCAGCTATCAAAAAAGAGAATTAAAAGATAGACATTCTCCTTTTCCTGCATTGTCCCTTGGAAGATTTCTTGTTGGCCCTTCTGGGTGTCTAAAGCAAAAAGCCAGAGATCTGAGTAAGAATTTCCAAGTGTCCACATGGACCATGGCAGCCCAATAATCTGTCTGCCATAGGAGAAAGAGTTGAGTATACAGACCAGAATTCCCCAAATGTAGAATAGATGGAAACCCAGTGAAAGTGTATATGAAGAGGTACGTACAAAAACAATGATTGAAAATCCCATTTCTTTGCAAGATGGAAACGATAGCTCTCTTCAGAGATACTTCTCCAGTTTTGATTTGATACAACCAGAGACCCAGAGCTGGGGTCTCAGATATGCCCCCTGCATCACTTGGAAGTATTTCAAGAGATAATTTGAGGGAGAGGGCACAAGTGCACAAGAGCACTTAATAATTTTGCTATGTCTGACAAACTATGTGACCACAATATACTTGCTGCTTGTGTCCTTACAAATGTTGTTAGAAGAGATTCCAGATCCCATTTTTTTCTAAATATTTTTGAGCTTCATGAAAACACAGAGTTTTGTTCCCCTCAAGGTCAGGGACTGTTTCTTTTTGGCATTTATGTTCCCAACATCTAGTACATAATCTGACCAATATGTTGAGTTTTAGAAGCCTCCTGGACAGTTCTTAAATCATAACTCAGTCTCTAAATAGTTGTGTATATTCTCTTTGTCTCTGTCTCTGTCTCTGTCTCTGTCTCTCTCTCTCTCTCTCTCTCTCTCTCTCTCTCTCTCTCTCTCTCTCTCTCTCTCTCCCTCCCTCCCTCCCTACCTCATTTTACTTTCTAAAGTTTTAAAATACACCAGTCCAAAATGTCCAGTCAGCAGTTTGTGATGTGGGACCGGAGCTCAGAAGAAAGATTAGTTCTGGACATAGAGTTTCTGAAGTCATCTGTGTAGAGATTATGATTGAACCTATGTAAACTGGTAAGATCAAAGAAGAGAGAATAGAGAGAGGATAGAAGAGGGCCCAGGACAAAATCTTGAGGTATACCCACAGTTAGTGTGGATGATATTTGTAAGGTACTGTTTCTTTTTAAAGTACTTACCTTTTCATTTCATTAACAAGAAAAGAACTGAAAAAGTATTACATTCCATGTCTCAATTCTATAACTTTCAATGACTGTCCTCCATGTCTGAAATGTTCTCTTTCCTTGTCTCTGCCTCCCAGCTTCTGTGGTTTACTTCAAGGCTCAAAACACTACATCCCATTCCTCTCCTACCCCCCCCCCCCAAGGCAATCAGGGTTAAGCAACTTGCCCAGGGTCACACAGCTAGTAAGTGTTGAGTGTCTGAGGTGGAATTTGAACTCAGGTCCTCTTGGCTCTAGCCCATTTTCTTTAAAAAGCCTTTCCCAAATTCCTCTGATTCCCAGCTACTAGTGCCTTCCCCCAGGAATTATCTTTATCTACTTTGCATATATATATATATATATATATATATATATATATATATATATATATATATAGTGTGTATAGTTGTTTGCATGTGGCATCCCCCATTAGAATGTGAGCTCCTTAAGGAAAAGGATTGTTTGCCTTGTTTCTCATTCTGGTGTTTAGCACATTACCTGGTACACAGTGCTTAATAAATGCTTAGTGACTTGAGTTTTGTATAATGAGAGTAATATTGACTGGAAATAACGTAAAATATTGCCTTTGAGGTAGATGGACATTTGGATTCCTGAAAGGCATCCTCCTTCTTGATCTCTACAGCCTTTGACATTGTTCATCATTCTCTTCATCTTCATACTCTCCTCTCTGGGTTTTCATGACACTGCTTCCTTCTGATTCTCCTCTCTGTCTAACTACTCTTTCTTCTTCTCCATTGCTGGACATTCTTCTATATCATATCCACTGATTGTGGAGGTCCCCCTAGGCTTTGTCTTAGACTCTCTACTCTTTCTTTATACTATTTTGGTTGGTGATCTCATTAGCTCCCATCGATTCTATTATTATTTATATGCTGATGAATCTCAGATCTATATGTCCATTCTTCACTTTCCTCTTGACTTCCAGTCTCTGATCTCCAATGTCCATTGGACTTCTCAAAAAAAACTCAACTCATTATTTCCCCCCCAAAACTTTCCTCCCTTCCTAACTTCCCTATTGCTGCTTGGGTTACCATCATTCTCCTTGTCACATACACGTATGACGTAGGTCTCACCCTTGACTCATCACTCTCTCTGATTCCCCATATCTAATCAGCTGTCAAGTCCTGTAACTTCTACCTTGATAACGTCTCTTGTAGGCTCCATTCTCTCTTCTAATATTGCCACTACCATGGTTCAGGCCATTTGCAATAGCCTGTTAGCCATTTTCCCTGCCTCTATTTTTTTCCCTTCTCCAGTCAATTATCCAAGGAGTTTGAACTTTATTCTCTAAGAAATGGGGAAACATTGTAAGTTTTTTAGTGATGTTTTTAAAGATGTGGCCACAATTGTACATTAGATTGATTAATTTCAAAGTGGTGTGCAAAACAAATTGGAAGGAGTTTATTACTAAAAGCAAAGAAATCAGTTAGAGGGCTATTGCAATTCTTCAGGTAAGAAGTTATAAGCACCTGAAATAGGGTGACAACAGTCAATCAAGCAAGAAATACTAAGTTCCTACCATGTTCCAAGCACTGTGCAAAGTACTGGAAGAAATGGCAATAGGAAAAAAGATGGGCTCAAGAAATATTATAGACATAGAATAGACTGAGGCTGGCACCTGATTTGGATGACTCATATTTGAAGCATGTATAAATGTGAGACTAGGAATAGGGAAGTATGGAAGAATTTATAGAAAAATAAGATGAGCTCATTTTGGGATATATTAAACTTAAAATGTAGATAGATCATTTGGATGGGCAATATCAAGAGACAGAAGTGTCTATAACTTGAAAGAGAAGCAAGGAATGAAGACATATAGTAGATTCTGAGGTCTTGCTTGAGAGTGAAGCTATGTAAAGGTATGAAATCAGAAGGAAAAAATGTAGAAAGAAAATATGGCAGAATGCAAATGGCCAAATTTAGAGAGTCAACAAGAGGATGAAGTAGAACAATAGGAATGGTCAGAGAGATCACGTGTCATTCAATAAAAGCCAAGAGAGATGGAGAGTATCTAGATGGAAGGTTTAGTCAATGTCAGATAACTCAGAGAGATCAAGAGTGGTAAAGCCATGGAATTTAGATGTTAATGGAAGAAGAAATTCTGTAAAGTGCTGGGGATGACTTCTTTTTGAGCCTCTAATCCTTCCTGAGTCATTTTCCTTTGTAGCCAATAAACCATGGGATCATTTCTAATGTTTCATGAACACTTTTCAATCTGCTCTCTTAAAGCATAGGAATAATAGCTGACCATGTGTTCTCCATGTTCTCTTCCATGACTATCACAAACTCCAAGAGGACACATTTTTTTTCCCCAAAGTTCCCATCACTTCCATGTCCAAACCAGGTCTTCTTTGTAGGTCAGAATTAACCCAGATTGGGGGAGCTAGGTGGTATGGTGAATAGAGTACTGGCCCTGGAGTCAGGAGGACCTGAGTTCAAATCCCACTTCAGTTACTTAAAATAAAACTAGCTGTGTGACCTTGGGCAAGTCACTTAACCCCAATTGGCCTACCTTCCCCCCTCCAACCCAGGGTATCTTCTTCATTCACTGCTTCCTCATCATCCTGAGAGGTGCCACCTACAACTTTATTTATGCTTTTCCTCCAAATTGAGTCTGACTTTTGAACCTGGATTTGCTACTGACACCTAACATATATTAAGATAAGTTAAGCCTGAGAGACAGTAGATATAAATTTACACAGACTAACTCTTCACAAAGAGAACCATCTTAAGAAGTAATAGAAATAATTGCAATATATTGTTCTCTCTCGGGCAATGGTGGGAGAAAATGTTTAGGTAGAAATGTGGGAGTTGGAATTAGGAAGATCATTCAAATTCTGCTCCAGCATTTACTAGCTGTGTGATTGTGGGCAAATCATTTAGAGGCAGCTAGGAGGTGCAGTAGATGGAGTGGCAAATCTGGAGTCAGGAAGACTTGCATTCAAATATAGCTTCAAACACTAACTAGCTACATAACCCTGGGTAAGTCACTTAACTTTTGTTTGCCTCAATTTCTTCATCTGTATTCTGGGGATAATAATAGCCTACCTCTTAGGGTTGTTGTGAGGATAAAATGACATATTTATGAAGTACTTTGCAAATTTAAAATGCTATATACATATCAACTATTGTTATATGGAATGTCCAGCAACCACACTTCCAGATTTTCTCAGATCCCATTGCTACCTTCTGCCATCATCTCTACACATCTATGTTATTTAATATGATCTCTAACTTGGTCTTATTCAAGTGAAATTAGGATTTTCCACATGGGAACTAACATCCTAATCAATCTGTGGTTGATTTAGAGATGTGAGGAAACAAATGAAGACTATGAAGAAATATTTTGGATCAAGAGACACCCAAATGGAAAAACCATAAAAAAAGAGAGCAACCCCACAATTACAAGCAAAATTCTAGAGAAAAATTTGGCATGACTACAAAGATTATAAAAAGAAAAACCATGGAAGACATGAAGCAACAGATTTTAAAAAATGAAATTATCACTGAAATGCGAGCTCTGTAGAAAAAAATGGAGGGAAAAAAACTTAGAACAGTAGATGGAAAGGTTTACTTAAGTCATGGACTCCTTAAAAAGTAGAGTCAATTGCAGAAAATTCAATAACTATGTAGAGACAAAAAGAAATATCAGCATGAAGTTTAAAATGACTGGAAAAAATAAAGAAAGTGCCAAATATTTACTATAAGAAAAACAAATTACCTGAAAAATAGGGTAAGGAGAGATAATTTAAGAAGCATCAGAGTCACTGAAAACTATGAACAATAAAAATATGTATATTATATTTCAAGAAATTTTAAGTAAAAAATGCCCAGTTCTATGAGAGCTAAAGAGCAAAGTGAAATGGGAAAAAAATCCATCTATAACATTCTTAAAGAAATCTCAAAATTAAAACTCTCAGGAATATTATAAACAAAATACAGAGCTTCCAGGTTAAAAAAAAAAAGTTACTAGCTGCCCAAAGGAAAACAATTCAAGTGCTAAGAAACCAGTTAAGATCACACAACAGCAACTACCATCAAGAAGAAAAAAATCTTAGAATATGATATTTTAAAAGATATAAGCTAAAGGCTTATAACTAAGAATAATCTACCAAGCAAGTCTGCATAAAACAAGAACTGTGGCAATATAGTGATGTGTTAGAATGTAAAGGAACCTAGATGCCCCATAAACACCCATAATAAAATTCTAAATATGCACCAGAGGGAATAATGATAAAGAAACACAAAGAAAATCAGTTATAAACTTCTTCATCCAGACTAGAACTGTACAACTTGCCAGAATACTGTGGAAGAGTGGAGGAGGGGCAAATGATGTGGAAGGCAATATAACCAGTCTTATAGCAGGAAACTGGATCATACTATCAGTCAACGTGGGGTGACTCAAAGCTCCCATATGTGGCAGAAGACAAACCAGACCAACATACAGATTCTAAAACAAAACAAAACCAAAAAACCTTCCTTATATATAATTCGATATATTGACATCTTGAGTATACTATATTTCAGCTGCTCCCTCTGCTACTAGATATGGTAGATAAAATCATAATATACTCTTAGACATAAATCTATGGACCAAAGTGAGGTCAATTTTTATCAGTAGATGTCAACCCTTTGTAAACTGACAAGCTCAGGACCTGCATCTAAATCCTTCTAATTTCACACAAATGCTCACATAAAATCAGAGCTTCTCTCTTTTCTCTCTTTAAACAAAAAGCACCAGTTCCCTTTTGCCCCCAAATCCAAGATCTTGCCTTAGGAAGAATAGGGATATTTACAACACAGAGACAAGGAAAGATATAAGGTGGTTTTATTGTATGTTCAAATAGTATATTACCCAGGGGTTCTAAACCTTTTTTGAGGGTCATAGACTCCTTTGGGAAATGTAGATCCCTTCTCTGAATAATGCTTCTAAATGCATAAAATAAAATACATAGGTTTAAAAAGGTATAATACCCCCACACACAGTTTCCTCAAAACAGGATATAGTTTTCCCTAAAATGCAACAAAGCTGCCCTGGGACCTGATTGGCCCCTGCCCCCTTTGACAAAATCCTTTTGGTTAAAAGAACTAAATGGGCAACCCACATGGAGTCAGGGCCCATTCAACTTGGTGGTGTCTGAAGACCATACAAATAAGCATATCCTGTCCTACTGAAGAGATTTGTTTCCATATTCAGAGCAGAAGAGACTGAAACTAGAGGCTGAGGGGAGAACACATCTATACAAGCTAAGTACTTTCCTTTAATGCAGTGGTTCTCAACCTTCCTAATGCCATGACCCTTTAATACTCATACGTGGGTGTATCTGCATGTGGGCGGACCTGCCTGGAGACAGATAGAGGAGCAGTGTCTCAGTTCATAAGACAATTCGAAATATCTTCTGATGGCCTTAGGCAACCCCCAAAGGGATTGTGACCCACAGGTTGAGAGCTGCTGCTTTAAGGAACCTTGTTGTATATCCTTGTCATGTTAAAGCTAAGTAAACCTCTCTTTGTTAACTTTTCACTCACTTGCACTGGTGCCTCATTTCATCCTCAGACAGAACTCAAACAAACAGCATAGTGGTGTCAGGCCGACCCCTAACAAAAAGAAACTAATTATGTTGAGAAACAGTTACCAAACAAGATCACGGACCCCAGGTTAAGAATCCTTGACTTTACTTTTTGGAGATGCAATTGGCAGCACAGGCCACAGAAGGTGGCCACTGTTTAAGATAGTTTTTCTAATTATTTTAGCATTGTAATTCTTGCCTTTCCCAAAGTGTAGCAGCAGCTATGGAGTGAATTCTGGAAAAATCTGCCTCTACCCAATACATTGGTTCAGGATTGGGATTGAAAGGAAACAATACACTCATCAAACAACTAATATTTAACAGAAGGAACTTTACCTAACAATAATAGCATGGAAAGATTAATCAGACAGGTGCAGCGCCAATGCAGTATTTACAATCATGATAAAGACCATGACTATAACTATCACATGACATTTGACGACAAAATATGCCCCATTCTCTAGATAAAGGACAAAATTGATGGGTTTATTTAGACACCAGAAAAACCAAATCCCCAAACCAGTAAGCCAAAGTACCATAGATAGTACCAGAAGTCATAATAATGCTGAGAGCCACAGCATCCTTTAGCTGTCCCACAAGCCAATGTGTGATCAATATTTACTCACAAAATTCTCTGTCTTGTTGCTTAAGCTCTTCCTCTGTCTCCAACTGTCTCCAACTGTCTGGCTAGCTCTCTACCAGCTTCTCTGTGGGCTCTGCCTCTCCTCAGCAAACTCCTCCCACCAGAGGCTCCATGTGACTACATTCAGCCTATTAGGGGGCAGAATTTATCTTCACAGCAGGGAAGCGTCAAACTCAACCCCACTACTCCCCTCTATTAAGGGGCAGGGAAGATCTTCAAATTCCAATTCCCATTACACAAGGATACGATATTGATCCAATCAGATGCAGCTCCCTTGCCTCTGCATTTGCCATGGTGTCTCAATAAGCTGACCAGAAGCATGAATCAAGTGAAATGTTCCTATCTCTTTATGGACTGGGTTTTTATACTTAACTAACTGGGAAACCATGTCAATATCTCAAACTTTACTCTGAAGTAAATTGAGGACGGCTTCATTATCTTTAGGGAAAAACTAGTCTATATTGCATGGGATAGATGATGCTCCTACCACAGAGGGAAAACCCTGGGCAGAGAATTAGTATTTATGCAGAAAAGTAAATATAAAATATATACAAAGTAAGTCCATCAATATGTCAAAGTAAATAAGGATAAATTAAGGTATACTATGGATTCTACTCTGTTTCAATTCAGACACTAGCAGAGAGATAAAAATTACTCAGGTATAACCTTTGTGGAGAAGATACTTAATTGTTTCTTCACGGGGCTTGTGAGGCAAGGGGACTTGATTTTTGTGGGGTTACTGGATTTAAATGTAGAAGCTTGGATGTGAGGCTGTGTTCTAAGATGTGTTGTGAATGAGGTAGGGAGAGGTTAAATACTCTGGACTGAATTGAGAGGGTGGACAATTAACTCATGATAACTGTGACCTTCAGCCCTTCCTAGAGCGTTTCATTCTAGGACCTTATCACAACTCAAGGAATCTAGGATAATAAATACTTTTTTGAACAGGTGTTATTAATATGTGTGTGTGTGTGTGTGTGTGTGTGTGTGTGTGTGTGTGAGATGAACTCCTTTGGCACTCTACTGAAGCCTACAGACCCCTTTTCAGAATGTTTTTGAATGCATAAAAAAGTACAGAAAATTGCAAAGGAAACAAATTATCTTCAAATACACTTATCAACATACTTTTTTAAAACTCATAGACCTTTAGGTTAAGGACCCCTGGCTAGGTCCTGTAGTAGTAGCAACCATTTTCAATTGATTGTGCTCATTTCAGTATGCTGTATCTTAGGATAAATAATTGAAAAGCTGAATCAAGTCAAAAAGAGTACCAGGGTTGTGAATGGACTTAAAACTGTCATACAAGGAAAATTTGACAGAACAAAGGCTTAGCCTAAAGAAGAAATGATTAGGGTAGAGAAGAATGATAGATGTCTTAATGTATTTAAAAGGTTGTCATGCAGAACAATAAGACTGTATGTGTAGTTCTAATTCAAAAAGCTAGGACCAGTGGAGGAGATTTACATGGAAGCAGTTTTCAGCTGACTATAAAGAACTTTCTTCAAAAATTTTTTTTAAATAGATATCTTTTTTATATCACTAACATTATCCTCTTGCATCCCACCTGGGCCAGAGTGTATGCCAATTTATGCCGATGGTTTTTTTAAAAAGAAGAAAAATAGAAAGGGGGGGAGTCCAGCAAAACCAACTTCTCTCTCTCTCTCTCTCTCTCTCTGTATATGTATGTGTATATATGTGTATACACATATACACATAAATGTGTACATATATGCATGTACATACACACATATACACATATATACATACGAATGACAATGCGGTGTGTGCAAATGTTCCCTACCCATGGACCCCCTACCTCCACAAAGGAGTAGGGTTAGAAGGAATAGCTTTTTCTATTTTTTCTTTGGACCCAAGTTTGTTCTTTGTAACCTTCATTTTTTGTAACCTTCATATAATGACTGCAGTCATTACATGTTATTTCTTGGCTCTGCTTCTAAACTTTGCAATTATTGGAGCTGTCCAGCGATGAAATGCCTTGCCTTTCCAGAGAGTAAATTCTTTGTCACTGGCAGTACCCAAGCACAGGTTAGCTAGACTGCCCCCTGTTAGGGATATTGTGGAGATAATGTCCACGTTTGAGAGCAGGATGGGGATGGGGGTGGGAAATCTATGATATCATTTACTTAGGAGGACAATATACACGTGCAAAAAGGTAAATCACAACAAAAGGTGATTTAATGAGTATCAAGTGATTTGTTCAGAGGAAGAAGGGAACATCATGGATAGTCAAATATAATCTCTCAGAGAAGGTAAGATTGAGGTAGACCATAAATTATCTGTAAAGAAGAATGGCAGGGCATTTTAGACACAGAGGTATGGAGGTGGAAAAGAGCGAGCTCTTCCCAGGCAAAGAGTAAATAGATTAGTCTGGCTAAATAATGATAATAGCTGTAAAGCCAATCAGCAGTAGATTCCTGAGAGAATGCTACTGTGAACAGCCTTTAAGATTCGAATTACACAGTATTAGTGAACACTCTGTTTATT